>OY986058.1:27347001-27382843 GCA_963920205.1 Stenodema calcarata
GTAACAGAGGAAACACATTAGGTGAAACCGAGGGGAAACTAAGGGTGAGAGGAGGTTGTGGGAAGGAGACAGGGAACAGGAAAACATTGACGGTGGAGGTTAGGGGTAGGAGGATCAGGTTTCTATAGGCACACTCAACAGCGAGGTGCGAAGCACCGAGCATCCTATATACGTGGCTGGCGGGCAAAATGGATATCATTCCTTTTTGCGCCTGAGGTTTTTTGGCGGGCGACTTTTTGGTTTATTATCTTCGATAATGAACCATTGGAAATCGCCCAAAGAAAAAAATTTTTTTTAACCCCCCCTCAAAATTTGTTGGTTTACGTTTCAAGATACGTAGATTCAGAAAATCGAATAAAAAAAAAATCCGTCCGTCCGCCGTACGCGCCACTTTGCCCAGTTAGCGTTGAGTTAAAATTACGAAATTTTTTTTATGGGTTTCGACCAACCCCACAATGGTCCTCGAAACTTTTCATAACCCTAGGTCAAGGGGAAGGGGTTCAAAACGAACTTTGAAATTTCGACAATGTCATATCTCTAAAAATTGATGGAACGGTATGTTTTTTATTTCATATTTAGATAGAGTTTTTTCCGTAGAATTTTTTAAGACCATCCGCAGCTCTGTACGACCAGCCGTTCGTTCACAATGACGGCTCAAAGATTGTGCCTCACAACACGATGGTGAATCAAACTGTTGAAATACAGGTCCATTTTCATACTAACAATTTCTTTTGGAACATCATATGGCTTAAAGCATGATTTACACGAGTAGAGTAAACGGTAGAGTAGAGTCCTCTTCACTCTACCGACCACTCTACCACATACTCTACTCTACCGCGTCCTCACCTTGGGTCGTTCACACGTCAGTAGAGTGCGAGTCGCCGAGAGCTGCGTAGAGGTAGTTTTTTTTTCAACTCAATTCTGTCGTTATCTGGTCTTTGAAAGGAAAAATGGCGAACAGAAACAGGAACATCAGAAAAAGTGAGGAAAAGTTTATTGAATGTGTCGGGTTTGTTTGGTGGATGAGTTGGAAAGAGATGTTGAGGGAGGAGGAAAAAGAGAGAAAAAAGGGAGTGGGTGAGGAATTGGATCGGTCGGAGAGAAACCCACGGAGCATCAGCCACTCTGCTGAAAGAACACTTGTTTGAAGACCCACAGGAGTACACTCTTGCAATGAGGATGCCTCCCCAGGCTTTCAAACAGCTGCTGGAACTTGTTTCGCCCTTGATCCGACGTCAGGACACTGTAATGAGGGATGCTGTTAACAGGAGAGTCCAATTTCTGGTGGTGGGGGAGATGGTAGAGTAGAGTCACTCTACCACAGTGGTAGAGTACTCTACTCTACCGTTTACTAGTCAGTAGAGTGAACTCTACTCTACTGAAAAACATTTACACGAGTAGAGTGCAAGGAGGACACTCTACTCTACCGTTTACTCTACTCGTGTAAATCAGCCTTGTGATTTACAAAATCGTGTAAATCGCCTAAATCGTGTAAGTGATGTCGAGTTTGTTGTTCTGAGGTGCGTTTCGTGCTACGGAAATGAAGGTAATTTCGAATGTTTGTTGGTAGGTACTTCTTTTATAGAAAAATTATTACCGACGTAGTATTAAAAACCCCAGAATTATATCGTATTAATTAATCATAATGAATAATAATTATTAATAATAAATACGAATGATTAATACCTAACAATAAATTAAAATAATTTTCACTAGGTACTTGATAAAATTATTAATAATTAGTGATAATTCATAATAATAATTAATCTAACATTTAGGATCTAGACATTTAGACCTAGTGATCTAGACAGAAGGGTGATCTGTACAAAGAAGATAATGAACCGTTGTGTCAAGAATTTGCAGAGTGTTTACAACGGAATGTTTTTGGGGGGATATTTTATATCGAGGGTGTCATTCCATCACCACGTAACGTCTTTTTGGCAAGTTTTCAGGAGAGCCAAAAAACCAGTCACCAATGATTTTCTCGTATCTAAAACAAATAAATTCACTTTTTTCTTGTTTTTCACATTCTAAATACCTATCTTCATCAGCTGAGAAACAAATTTTCATAAAAGGTTGTTATATGAAAAAAATCGAGACGTTGTGGGGTGATGGTATTGCAAAAGTGAAGTTATGAGGTGACGGCTTCGACGTTAGGTGGTGATGACTAATAGGTACTTATCATTTTTCCAAACGTTAGAAAAATCAGTGAAACTGAATAAAAAAAAAATTAAAAAAAAAAAACATTCTTAAGCACCTCACACATCGTCATTCACCTATATTTTATTCCCCTTATTATGAAAATAAAATGAATCAGGATTTTTAGTAGGATGAAAAACTAAAATGAAGCCTTTTTAACGTAACGAATGTATTTAATATTCCTTCGAAGTATAAAGTAACACAATAAAAAATACAAGAACTTGGTAAATTTAAATCACAGTTTCCAAAAATCTCAAAAACGACCATAAATAAAAAAACAGCTAAAAATAGTGACCAAAAATTAGATCACTAAAATTGAATCACAGATTGAACATTCACAAGTGAGGGCATTGAATCACATTAAAGTGAGGGCAGTTAAGCAAGGAAATGGGAAGATAAGAATTATTAACGCTAGAAAATTGTAAACGTTATTGCAGTAAAAAAAAGTAGTTTGACGAATTATCTAAAATAGTTCGTATTCATTGTACAGGCACTTTGGGAAGAGTTTTCTGTCGAATCAGTCTAATTTCTCTAATCACATTTCTCTGAATCGTCATTAAGTTTAAATCCTGTTAAAAATGTCTATACTCCCTCTCAGTCTTACAATAACTACTCTCTCTTTCCAGTCTACTTATTCTCTCTCATTACTCAGGTACTTCTTTTCCTTTTACTCACAGTCGAATTTTCCTTTGACACACTCTTCTTCTTTCTGCTGATGGTCGACTTTTCTTCGGGCTCTTTACTCTTCTTCTGTTTACCCATAGTCGATTTTTCCTCCAATCCACTACTCTTCTACTTTCTAGTCATAGTCGACGTTTGTTCGGACCCTTCACTTTTCTTCCTTTTACTCGAAGTCGGCTTTTCATTTTCATCGGACATATTATTGTTCTTCTTTATATTCGTTGTCGAATTTTCCTTTGCCTCATCTTGTGCCTTCATCTTTCTTGTTTCTTCTCTTTTGTATTTCTCGCATGCCTGTGAATTACATGGAGGACCCATTTTTCGTGCCTCCTTCTTGACGTCCTGGACCATCTGGAATGACGTTCCATTATATCCACGACTCCTGCTTTGCTCTGCAGGATCATTGCTGTGCGAAATGTCATACTTTCTTCTATATCCAACATAGGCTTGACCGTGCATTCTCTTCATTTGGTTTGAAACCTTCTTGTTTTCTCTCCTTGTTTGGTCAGGTCCCTCGAATCACTGCTTTGATCTTCGGAATCCACGTCTTCTCCTGAGCTTGGGGAATACTCACTTCCGCTTTCCATCTCGTCTCGTCACTGGAAAAATGAAGGAAGAGTCCTAATTCAATACTTAGTAGTTTTTCTTCAAATCACGATTTTTAATGCTATAATTGGGGGATGCGTTGAGGTTCGGTGAAGAATGAAGAACCTCAACACATCCCACAATATTATTGATAGACAAGGTCAACGTCCCAATTAGTCATTATTATTATATTTTTTTTTAATACTAATTTTATTCAAAATTATGCCACTTGTTATAAATTACCTGCAAAACACCCTACGATTTCAATTAACTAGTTGGTTCATCAGTACACAACGTCATAATATTGACGATCCATCTCTCCATAACGTCAACACAAATCTTTACATTCCAACAGCCAAGTAAATTTACAACAATCGAGGCCATGCAAATGATGAACGTTTGCAGAAACTACTCAAGTTTATCAAGACACCAGAAAAACTTAGAATATAGCACTAAAACTATGAGAAACTCACCAGAACGCTGAGACCCTCCTTTGCCGACACCAATACAAGGGGAAAAACTGACGTTGAGTGGTGATTCTGACAGACCGACGTTGTGGAGTGATGACTTAAACGCGATTTTTACACCCCCTATTGAATTTTGGATCAAACTACTTAGTTACGTCGGTGGGCAACTAGATAGCGCACCTATTGGAACAAAAACCTCATTTTGGCCAAAAATGACGTTACGCGGTGATGGAATGACACCCTCGATATATGGAAAGCGGAGTAGAACCACTAGAATTCTACTTTATGAAGTTGCAGATGGATTATGTGGTTCGGGCGTTAAAACTCCCCAGCCGTAGGTACCCGCGAATCATTGCTGAGGAGGTAGTGAAAAGTGGTGTTTCCTGGTTCCAGGCGTATGTATCGGGAACGAGCCGAGAATAATGAGTTAGCCCTTGCTAGTGATATAGGCCAGGTTCGGGATTGGGAACAAAACTTGCGGGCTATTAGAGAAAAGTTGATGCTGGTGTGGAAAACAGAAATGAACCAAGCGGTGCTAGAATCACAACACCACATGTTGTATGCCCACCTGGATAGGACAAAAGAAGGGGGGAGAAAGTACTTCGCAAACACATCTCTGCATGTCACTCGAGCTGTTTTCCGTGCGAGATCAGAGATGTTAAACGTGAATTTCAGATGGTGGAGAGAGGGTTCAGCAAATTGTTGTTCGATGTGCAATCTGAAGGAAGAAGAAACCACATTTCATTTCTTAGCGACTTGCCCAGTATTAAGTGAGTTTCGTTTAGCGTATCTTAAAAGTTCGCGGCTGTCGAGACAAGAGCTAATTGCAATATTAAATGGTAACGAGCTGCTGCCAGCAATGGTACAGTACATCGGAAAGGCTGGAAGATATAGGACATTTTTGGTAGAAGAATTTAATTACACGGAGGATGAACAATAAATTCCGCATGTAACAAAATTTGATGTAAAGTGAATTGTAAAATAAAAGTTGCACGGGTGGAAAAAGAAAAAAAAATACATTATACTAAGCGAATTTACCTAATTTAATAGGATCAGAACGCACAATCGAAGTGCGTATTGAATGTTTTGTTTTATGTATTGATGTTTATTTCTAATGCTGATTATTGTTTAATATCTGTGCATGCGCGCATGTCTAGGAAAATAAAAGATACTATAAGGGTAGGGTGAAAATTTCCAAGTTCCTAGTTACGAGATGTTGTATAGTTGTTATTTATTTATTTGCATAGGTGTTGTAAATGTAGCTACCATAAGATTAGTTTGAGACTGAAATATAATTTAAAGAAAAATATGAATATATATATATAGTCAATGTTGTTATATTAACCGAGCAAATTTCCTGCGACAATCAAAAGATTAAGCAGTATAAGCGTGATTGAATTATATTTAAATATTCCATTGTATAATATTGTATTTGTTTTGTTTAATAAACGCTTCATCTCTCTCTCTCTCTCACACTGACACGGTGGGAGAACCAATCACTCTTATCCACATGTAAGGTTACTTTTCGATAGGACCAAACAGATCCTCACGATAAGTGCCAATGAGTCCGAGTGAGCTAGATAAGCTGGTCTTATCAAACGTTAAGGCGGTCCTATCAAAGCGGACTTATCTTGTTGGAACTCTCCGATGTCGAACTTATATATAAGTTATATCTGGTTAGTGTGAAATCATGTGGGGTGTCTTTTGATTTAGAAGAGGCTCAGAAAACGCTGGAAGAGTCCATGGCGATGGACATCGATGACAGGCAGGAACTTGCGATGGAAGTGTACCGGGGGAAAAGGAATGGGACCCTGGGCCGATCTCACCCTGCCCCAGTTCTGGCTAAGTCTCCGCCTCGTCCGTCGCCGGCTTCTGTGGCGTATCACAGTGATGACGAGAGTCTTAAGGCCTACGACGAGAACCCCGACGACAGCAGTCTCACTGAGAAACCTTCAGAGATCAGCTCAACTGACTCACAGGTGAACATAAGATTATAAAGTTTGATTCGAAAGTAGCGCCGGATTTAAAATATTTATAACTTTAATAAAAAAACAATAAATGGGAAATTTGCGTCAATTGAAGATTGCGAATATCAGCATCCCTTTGTATAGTACGGCTATTCAACAACTTGTATTGCCAGCGATATTTATTTAAAAAAATTTACTTGAGGAGAAAACTTCAAAAACGACGAGGCAGATTGAATGGAGCCGCAAAAATTGAGTGGACCTTATGACGTCACAAACAGGACAAAACCCCCGGTTGGGGCGCTGACATCGCCAGGCTTCAGAGACACTCGTAAATTTTCTAAATGCCCTAAATTTTGGGAAGACTTTTCAGGCAGCTGACCATCATTTTCGTTGATCTCCTAATTTGTACTTTCTCAATAATATATTAGAAACAAAAATTAACTCAAATTCCTCATTGAGGAAAAAAAAAACAAAAACATTAAAATCAGCATCACCTTGTGCTTTTTTATGGGGGTTCATCAAGTTGTAAGTGTATGAAAACAAACCCCAAAACATCATTTAGCAGCAAGAAATTCGTCAAGTGATTGAAAGACTTGATGTGGAACTCTGCAGAAGAGTAATGGTGAGTTTTACTGAAAGAGTACGCTGATGCAGACGCAGTAGGGGTATTCATTTACCGGATATTGTTTTTAATTCTTAAATGGGAAGAAAGCCTATTTCAATGGTATGGTTTTTTACTCGATTTATTTTTTTAATAAAGTTATTAATATATTAAATCCTGCGCTACTTTTGAATCTCTCTATGTCTAGCCTTTTAGAAGCAAAGTAGTTTGCCTTCAATTCTGCGCTATTTTCTCTCTGTTTGGTGTGGTGGATTCGGCATTCTAGTCTAAGCTGGAGTCACCTCAGGATGGCGTCGACTAATTGCTACACAATTACACTCACCTAATTCATCAAATTTATCAAACTATTTTCTTTTTTGTGATTTTAGGGATCTGAAAGTGAAAACGAGAGCGTTAGGTCGGACCCCCACAGTTTTGTAAACCACTATGCCAACGTGAACGACTCCCTGAGACAATCGTGGAAGCGACAGAAACCCGTACGGAACTACTCGAGCTACACTGACTCCGAACCAGAGGGCAGCGCCGTCGTCAGTTTGAACGGAGGGCAAATCATCATGAACAACATGGCCAGGTCGAGAGCACCGCTTCCCGGCTTCTCGTCGTTCGTATAATACCCACTTGGTAAGGTGGACGAGGAAGAGTCTGAACTGACTGAAAACATTGGGACCGAAAGGTTCTAAACTGGATGTCATCCAACATGTTTTCGCAGGCTCTATCCTCGTTCGTCTTACCTTATCTGAGTTTTTGGGACTGATCACTTTAGATTTAGTGACTTGAGCTACTTATGGTAAAAGTGAGAATTGAGACTTGATTACTTTGCATATTTTTTATTTTAAAACTAGAGATGTATGTAATTTGACATAAATGGGAACTTGACTGGGTTATTGTAATTTGATATTTGACTTCAATTACGACTGACTGGTGAATCACCTAAGCTAAGACCTTCGTACAAAGGAAAGTTCAATAATCGTATGCGCCTAATGCTGCGTTCACATGGAATCGTATCGTGCGTAATGCTTAACGCCACCCGATTGGCTGGATCAAGGGTATCGAGTGGTGGGACTCCTTCCTGAGGTCGACTTATGAAGCGGACTGACATCATCTAAAAAATTAAGTATTTTACGCATCGCGCGAGTAGTCGAAGTTATTTTACCTTCTGCGCACGCCCCCCAGGCCCGATTTGTTTGATATTGTTAGATCTCTCGTTTTATTCTCTATAACTATTAGATCTCTCGTTATTCACCACTGTTTATTCATTATAAACTGTTTCATCAGTTGAAACCTCATGATGAGCCAATAAAAAAAAAAAAAATCCCCATTTAAAAAAGTCCAAGTAACTCCATGTTCCTCTAAATCACCAATACATCAATAAACTTGATTTTATGACAGTTGAATAAGAGTTAGGTAGGTAAGTAACTTTTACTTAGAGTTACTCTTGCCATAACCTCATCTCGTGTTTGAACCGTAAACCAACAAATTTTGAGGGGGGTTAACAAATCGTTTTCTTTCGTTGATTCCAATGGTTCGAAAAGCCGAGTCAACGTTAGCATCCGACTTGGTTTTCCTTAGGCGAAGGTCTTAGCTCATTAATTAGGAGGCCAAAATAGTCAAATCTTATGTGCACAAGTGTCACTCTTAACCAATGGCGTAGACTGGGGGGGGGGGTCGTCTTCCCCCCCCCACCACACGATATTGAGCCATATTAAAAAGTATTAAAAAATTACGAATTTAAAAAGGATTTGTTTGAAATATAGAGTTTTTTTAATTATGAAAAGTGTTAAAATCAGTTTAAAACCCTCAATTTAGTACCCTGTTTGTCAAACATTTTCCTGGGGGGTACCCCCGGACTCTCCTGCTTTTGGACCCCCCACCCCCAGAACGAAATTCCTGGTTACGGTACTGATTCTAACGTTGCATGATTGATGGTAATCACTTGCTTGACGAGGTACAGCCAAATGCAAGTTAGTTCCTCAGATTTATCATCAATAACTTTCCAAATCACCAGCTCGCTATTTGAAATTAAATATCCCACTAATTCCAGGATTCCTCTGTAAACATTGTTGTTGGTCAATGTGGATTTAACATCATGCGGTATCCTTTGGTACTAAGGAATTCCCTGTACTAATGGTGTACTCGTACGTACGAGAGTGAATTAAGTATTTCAAAATTCTTCATAGATCGTTGTTCTTTTTTTGTATGCCAATTCTCAAACGGTGTTTCCTGCGTCCACTTACCTCAGAAACGTTTTTCAAATATGGTACATCATGTTCTGCAATTATTTGAAAGAGAAATATATCAATAAGTGACATACCCCAATTACCCCAAACTACCTCATTTATAATAGTGGAAAATCAATTTATCATCCAATGTAAATCATGATTCACTCATCTTGATTGGTATAATTTGCATACAAGACAAAAACAGCATTATATCCGAACATACCCACACTCTTTGTTTAAATTATTTGGAATGATTATTGTCATTAAGGAAACTTGTAATGTAAATCCATAATAGTTTTCTAATCATCAGTGTCAGTGGCATCATACTACTGATGGATTCCTCCACTTCTGCTCTGAATCTTGAATTTAGAAATAACAATTCCAAATTCCTAATCTGTTATTTCATACTACTTTGAGTAATTTCAGACCAATACTTATATCATACTAATATCGTCAATTTTGTACTTCGTCTCTTAATTAGAAATCAAAATTATGTAAGTCTTCGAAGTCGGTCGACATTTGACTAGCGTTCTGTTGGCACTTTATTTTGTACGGATTTTACGGATAGATTAATCGAATCGCATTTTATAACGAGAATTTTTTCCGTGCTCCAAAGATTTTTTTGAACCAAAATTACGGTTTTATGTAAAACGATGATATCTACTCATGTAGATAGTCTGGTGATGTTAGTAATGTATCACACATACTTTACATCATTACTTTACATACAAGGCATTCTACGCGAATCCTTAAAAATAGATTTTTATTTTTTATTTTTTCTATGTATTAATGTTACTAGTTGGTCTCAAGGTAACACTGATGAAGTCTGAAAAATGTATTCTCTGTAACGTTTAGGGCCATATACATGATATGAAATAGGGTCGAGTTGTTTAGGGTTATCAATAATTATTATGTTATCTAAAAGCTCATCATAGTATTACTTGAGCGCGGTACATATGGGTCGGCGAACCCATGAGTCGGAATGAAGTTGAAATCGAGGCTATTGAAGGCCGTTGTTACATCATCGATTATTAGTAACTGCAGAGGTGTGAGAATTATTAAAAATAAGAAAGTTTTTGACGATAAAAATGGAAATTTCAACAAAATGTTAAATATTTACAATATTTAAACATTTCAGTGTTTGGTCATCGTACCCCATTCAATCGATGCTTGTACCTGCCTAGGCATGATTTCCACCAGGTTTTTGATGCCTGGGTCATGATGCTAAATTTAATTTCGTTTTGTGAGAACTGACTATCTTCCAAGTAACACATTATTAATTGCAGTTTCCTTAAGAGAGAGGTCACTTTTTCGGCGCACGTTGTGAAACAAGATGGAAAACTACTGGAATTTAAAATTAGAATATTGATGAACCCCACTGAAACGCATCACAAACTTAACAATACTTAGTATTGTTATGATCCTAGACAAAATACTTAGTCTTGTTATGATCCTAGACAAAATACCACATTACGTGTTAGCATTCAAGCTAGATTCACACGAAGGAGAGATTCCAGAGTGCAATCCGAGGGCCATTTCATAGGCCATTCGGCAACGGTATTGGCCTACGCAGTGGCGGCTTTAGGGGGGGGGGGGTCAATGTTAAGCCCAGCCTTATTTCCCAATAGCCACAAACCTTTCAGCAGGATATCTCGATTTTCAAGAGAGCGACACCTCCCAAATTTCGAGGGGCCGCTCAATAGGTCCATACTTAGGCTGATGACGAACATGGACGTCATTGGCGTTCAAAAAGTGTTTTATAAAAAAAAAAAATGCAAAATTGCAAAAAAAAAAAAAAAGGAATTGGTCCTGTTCAAGTATGAGTAAGGTAGAAATTCAGTTATTGTAAGTAATTCCCTAATTGCTCTAAATGCAATAGAAAAAATTTACGTTGTCTGGAAAATTCAATTCACTTTCAAGGTTAAGGCTAAAGGGGACGGGGCATTAGGTAGTGAGATTCTCTGATAAGAGATGGCGCTGCGATCGCGTCAAAAGTTTTCCCGTTTTTCTCGAAAAGTACTCAACATTTTTTAAATCTGAAAACGGCTATATTCTCAATATAAGTATTTGAATGCCGGTATCATTGAGTTTCAGTGATTTTTTTTTTTAATTCAAAAGGTAAATTTTCTAAATCCCCCCTCCCCCACTTTTTTTTTTTTTTAAATTGCGTACAAGCCATTACCTTCATGTAGTATGAAGAACATTGACACTAGTTGGGATCAAATATGTTCATTATTAGGGACAGAAAGAGAAAAATTAGAGCGAAAATGTGGATGTGACCTTGGATTGGCATTTCGAAGTGGGAAGTGGCACCTGTACGGGGCCCATTTCATTTTCCGACCTCCCAGATAGTCAAATAGGGTAAAATCGATTTTCAGGTGAAAAAAGCATTTTCTTTTTACTGAGCACCCTGATGTTTTCTCCTCATCGACTCACGGTTATCCCCTCACTGAGTATTTAGGACTTGGTGGGCCTAATCTAGAAAATATATTCTAATTAATTTTATTATTATCCACGAAGTGTCTTTGAAATTCCGCCCTAGGTTAGGTTTATGTTAGCCCCAGGGCCCTGTTGCACAATAGCTTAGTAATATTAGCAAATTTTACAAGTACTAATATTTTCTGTTGCACATTGACGGCAGACATCCGGAACATCTCTTTATACTCAAAATCAGTTGAAAGAGCGAGGAATATGATCTTCATAAGCTCCCAAACTAAATAACAAATCTTTCAACATCTCGTGGGCAGGGCCGTAGCGAGAATAAACACCCAGGGGAGGGAGGGGGAGAGAGAGAGGGAATCCACATTTTTCCAACTCAAAATTTTCTTCAATTTCTTACTTGGCTATCCTAAGATTGGCTGAATGCTGAATTGGGTATGCACTGGCAAACATACATTTTGGCAATGATGAGAACTATTCAACCTTTGACAGTTCCTTGGTCTTCCATCATATCCACCATGTATAGGAATATTCAATACAAACGAAACAACTTATAAATAATTATTCTGCATATACAGGAATAATAAACGAAAGGGACCCACAATACCGGGTTTCCCCTCAATTTTAAGTAATCAATGATTATTGGATTTTCCTCTTTCACATTGGTTTTTTTAATTTGTAAGTTTCTTTGATAAGGAAGGCATATTAGATGTTAGAACGTATCAGATGTTTTAATTCAATATTCACAATGTTTATCCAATGATTTTAAGTCTCAAAATCATGTTGGTAACACGTCATACGTTGGGGTAATACCAGCAGGGCTGTTATTACAGCAGGGCTGGAAATTTTTTGAACCTTACTTGGGAGAAATCTCATTTGAACTTTTCAAAAAAAAACAGGATTTCAGAGAATGGGAACTCCAAGTTATGCACGTTGGGAGATCCCAACCTTTTCATTTTTATGTTTCATTTATTTTATTTTTTTTTTACTATTATTTGTTTCTATCTTCACGGCCCGAATTTTCCAACATTTCCAAATCAAAACATCTGCGAAAAGTTGGGAATTTTGAAAAATGTTCACTTCAAAATTTTAATTAGTCGCGAACTGGAAAATAATTTTCCAGTTCGCGACTAATTAAAATTTTGAATTATTCATTTCTTTCATTTTTTACTATTATTTATTTCTATCTTCATGGCCCGAAATTTCCCAACTTTTCCAAGTCGAAAAAGCAGCCCCACCATGGCGGCGGCCCTGCTCGTGGGACAATAACTTTTTCAAAAAAGAATAGAACAATATAATAGGTATATTGTTATATTCTTTTTGGGGTTCCCTTCCCTTGTAAAAATATTATATTATATAAGTATATTATATTATAGGGTTCCCTTGCCTTGTAAAAATAAATACAGGAGCAAGTATTCGCTAGTTGAAAAAGTATTAGCGTCCACTAATATTTCTATCAACACTAATATTTTTAAGCGATTGTGCTACGGTAATTAATAATATTGGCGAAAAACTGCTAATGACATCAGTAACATGGGCTAATATTATTAGAGCTTATAAATTCCGATTATGCAACTCAAATTACAAGTTATTAGTACTCTTACTAATAATATTAGTTACTGAGCTATTGTGCAACAGGCTACTAAGCTATTGTGAAACCGGAGTGACTACGGGTTTATGAAAAACCGTCACAAAACGGTACGTAGTCATAATTATAAGAGAATCTTTTATTATAGAATAGGTAATATATTTTCATAAGAACAAACTATAGGTATAAAATCAAATAAATAAATAAAATGACGCCATGAACACAGAAACGACACGAAAACAAACAAAAATTCCAGTCATGCAGCTTGGCTATAAGAGGGAATTTTCGAAGAAATAACCGGTTTTATGTAAAATGGCTCCATTGAAGAAAGTACCAAGGATCAACCACGTTTCTTCATCTTCAAAGTGCTCTAGTTTGAGAGCGGATTCGCAATTCTGACTTCACAATCGTGTTCAGCGCAACAAAAACCCTTTGAAATGAGGTGACACTTGTGAGACGGTTTCATTTTGCGGATTTACTGATAATTCCCCCCACAACCACCCCAAACCATAAAAAAGTTTGAGTTTCATCTTCAAAGTTTGAGAACGGAGTGAGATATCGCAATTCTGATTTCACCATCGTGTTCAGCATTCAAAAAACCTTCAAAATGAGGTGTCACTCACCAGACTGTTTCATTTTAGGAATTTATGGGTAATCCTCCCCCCCCCCCCGTACAGTGGTCCGATTCTGCTCATCTGCGAATTTAGCCTTTCGATTGCCATGACGGATTTTTGTGCAAATTTGAGCTTTTTATCTCAATTCTTCCGAGAGTTATCATCTGGAGTGACACATACATAGTATATAAATATAATAATATTATAAGTATATTATATTATAAATATTTATATATTGATGTACCTATGTGTCTTATAATTATATGTAGGTATATATGTGTCTTATAATTAAATGTAGGTATATATAATAAAAATTATATGTATGATATATTTATATACCTATTATATAAATATATCATACATATAATTTTTGGTGTCTTTTGGCAGGTATAAATATATCATACATATATATAATTTTTGGTGTCTTATGGCAGTGGATTCAGGATGGTCTCAAACAACAGTTTTCAACAGTTTTCGGAAATACTACCTAGTTGTAAAAATTTTGGACCGAGAACAATAGCTTCATTTTCATCGAAAATTCGCTAAAAACCCACGCGTTTGATGTTACCAGGTTTGTTGTGGCGAAGAGAGTTCACTCTGATCACTTGGCCTCAGCGCTTGAAGGGGCGAACGGCAGAGCGCGGACGGAATGAGACCATCTTGCTACCTGCCTTGTTCAATTCATCATCACTGGCGCTCTGATTTCGTTTTCACTTTCGGCCAAAACTAGTCAATGTAAATGGATTCTCATGGTTTTATTGTTTTTAGGATACCTACACTTATATGGCCTGTCCCTTGTTTGGTCAAAAACTCAATTAATTACCTAATAATTATTTAATTAATTGTTGTAATTCAAATATCCCATGATAGTAAACTCTAAAAGGCGTAGTAAACTCTAAAAGAAAGACAAATCATTTTTTTAAATTGAAATCAAATGAACGGTTCTCGATCAAAACTGGGAAAACTTTTCACCATCTTCCCTCTCACTCGCACACTTGTCGTCCCCTCTAGCCTTTAGGAGCCTCATGATTGTGCGTTCCATCAGTTCTTGGTTTTTCTGGCTTAACCCTCAATGAAGGAGTGCACAGAAATTCGAATGATGTAAGCAAGCAAAACATATGGAGAGCGGGAAAATATTGTTTAAGAAGGAGAAGGTTATGATTCCACTGCCAAGTGAATGCCTCAGCTGCAAAAGCTCTGCTCCTTCGTGTGAACCTAGTTTTCGTCTAGAACTGAACTTTTCTATTTACCGTAACACACATTGTATCCATTATGCTCATTTGGTTTCCTACCTCCCTAACAGTATAACAAAAACCAAGATGGCCCTACGAATTAGAATTTCTGAACCCTAATGAACCTCGGTAAAACTTAAAGGCTGCTGCGTCCCCCAAATTAATGGAAATGTAATACTTGAGCGATCATGACTCGTAAACTCCTGTTTAAACTCACCAACTTTGCCGACTTCATCTTCACAATTTTTACGTAGTCGTTCACGCGCCCACAAAACGATTGCCCCCTGAAAGTTTATAGGATTTATAGGACACTCGATACCTACGATATTAAAATTAATAAAATATTGAAGTAGCTACTACTTATTCGTAATCAAGACTTCTAGAATAACGTGTAACTTGTTGTAACTGGTTTACTCATTCTCAACTTTATAAGACGACAATGGGAACCGTTGATTTAAATTCAAGGCAATTCTGAGCAATTACTTGGTCGACCCCAAACTTTTTCATATTTTACTACGGTCGTAAGGATGTTCTCAGAAAGCAAGAAACATAATATTATATTATAATTCAAGCCCCGCAAGGCCGTCGTACAGGTTGCCGAGCGATAAGAAGGTTCAAAGTCCACGCGATAACAGTGGCTTGCGGGAGACGCGCGGAAGGCCAGTTGTGACAGTACTATATGGTACTAAACAGTTGATAAGGGGATGTTTTTATTCTGCAACCCCGTCCACTTGATCTATAATATAGATCATCTAATAGATGGACATATTATGTCCATCTATTAGATGGCATCTAATCTATATGGTACTAATCAGTACTCGGCAACCTGTACGACGGCCTTGCGGGGCTTGAATTATATGTTTCTTGCTTTCTGAGAACATCCTTACGACCGTAGTAAAATATGAAAAAGTTTGGGGTTGACCAAGTAATTGCTCAGAATTACCAAATTATGTACCTTGTTGATGTTGAGAATCCGATTTTTTACAAAAAAGTCTATTCGAAGATATTTTATAGAACACAAGGACTGTGATATCCTTTTTTCTCGTTATGATCTTGACCTTCACTGTTGTATTTAATTTTACCTTTGGAATAACCTTTGTGACAATTTTGGATTTTTTTCCTATTTATTCTCGTTGCGTTTTTTTTTATTTTTTGTCCAACTATTAGTAGTCATTTCTTCTAAGTGGATGTAAATAGTGTACATTGAGTGGGTGGATGTTTGTAATTACGAATATTTATGATCTTCGAAATATGTCGACATATTTTATGTTTATAAGATATTGGTAAAAATTCATACTTAATTGATAAAATTTGAAATATTTCAGGGTTATACATTTAATAACGACTCGAGAAATTGTATCAATTTTCTTTGAATGAAAATCTCAGGTAGTTGGATCTAGACGCATTTGCAAATGTTTAGCGTGGATACTTCTATTTCTCTTAGGGAAGATTATTCTTTAGAAATACTACGGCATCCTATGTATTTTGTCGATTTTGGACATTGAAAAAATGAAATTGTAAATATGGTTTTATGTAAGGTTTACTGTTTTGGTTGATGACCTAATCTGTAAATAATAAATGTTTTCCAACTTGTACGTGGTTTTCATCCCTCGTGTATTTTCACTGGTACGAGTTTGTTCGACAGATTTGAAATGATATTAGAAACTTCAGGGGGGGGGGGGGGGGGGGCAGCGATGCGGGTAGTCTACTTTCAGGGGCTCTTCATCGAAAATATGTCATACATGATAGGGCACAAATAGTCTTTTGATGCCGAAATATGTTTATTGAGGAGCCTTTATAAAATTTATAAGCAACAGCATCGCCCCACAACTGTGTCCGACATCCCGGCCGTCTGTCAACAATAAATATAGGTGGATACTAGAAGAGATCTGTGATTGTACGAACACAAGCCGTTTCTGTTCTTTTTTTTTTTTAATGACGTTTTATAATGTCGCTATAATTAAATTAATTTTAATAATATTAAAATATTTTAAATAATTTAATTATAGCAACATTATAAAACGTCATTAAAAAAAAAAAAAAAAACAGAAACGGCTTGTGTTCATACAATCACAGATCTCTTCTAGTATCCACCTATATTTATTGTTGACAGACGGCCGGGATGTCGGACACAGTTGTGGGGCGATGCTGTTGCTGCGACACGGCCATTCCTGATATTTTGCACGTCCCGTGCAAATAGCTGTTTTCCTGCAAAAAATAAAATCCTCGCGCAGTACGTCTGTTTGAATTACTCGGCCAACCTGCTAATTATGTCCATAGGGGTCATTTTCCCAGAAAGGGCCAAACGCTGTCCCCGAAGGATTCTAAACCCTCCTTACTGATTTGGTACATTTAAAATGACTCTAATTATGCTATTACATTTTCTAATTGGACACAAGAGAGATTTAATATGATAATATGAATATTAAACTGTTAAATTTTAATATGAACAGTCAAAATGTCCTTCCCCCGCCATGTCCCCACTTGAATTTCCTGACTTCATGTTCTTCTTCAAAACCAGTACTCATGCTTTTTGAACTTTCCAAGATTTCGTGCTGTTCAAAAATATATCAAGATTCAAATGCGAGGTTTGTTATATTTTTAGGAATGAATGAATTAAATTAGCAGGATGGAAAATGCTTGTCCTCAGGTTTTGTGTCTTTCCCCCGCCAACATCGTTTTTTCGTATTTTGGCGGTTTCTAACTTATATCAGCCGACTGCGGCGCCCCTATGAAGTGGGGAAACATCCCCGGTAACGGAGCGTCCATCCGCCATTCTTTTTTAGTGGCAGTAGATCAGTCAGAGTGAAAACGTGTGTCTGGCGGCGTGAGGCCACATGCAACCTGTGTCTTTCCCTCGCCTGCATTAACTTGGTAAGTAATTGCACCTAAATTTTTTCTTTGCTTTCTACTGATAGAGCTCATTGGGACGTTTCCAACGGTATATCATTTTGTGAAAACAGCATATTGTGTGTGTAAACCATGAGAAGAAACCGGTTGGTCATACAGCAACTGGTGTCTTTCCCCCGCCCACCAGAGTAGTCGGAGGGAAGACATAGCCTGCGGGGGAAAGACAAATATCCAAACTGATGAATTATACACCATCATTATCACGACCTCAATTGCGTACTCAACTATTAGATATTATCAGAATCGTAAAGTACCGACCTACCTAGGTGGTCGAGACTTTTTTTTTTTTAATCGTCCGCTTACTACCAGGCTCAGTGAGAGTCGTTTCTCTTGAACTTTTCTACAACTTTTTTTTCCCTTCAGGACACTCGTTTTTGCTAATTAATAAATAAGTCAATAAATGAAAGATGATTTTTTTTGTGGTAAATATTCAACGAATTTTCATTTATTTAACATTTAGTTGGTCCCAACCAGGTAGGTACCTTTTTACACTCAATTTGAATGAGCTAAGACCCGATTTTCTCTCACGCAGTCCCAAAATATGGAAGTTACTTTTAGAACCATTTCCTGTGGGCAGGCGCGATCTTCAGCACAATAACTGCCCTAACATGCAGAATGAAAACTCTGCTTAATATAGCGCAGTTAAATCTGTGCCGGCAATAGCAATGACGAGTTCTTTATCCATCTAAATGCTGTTAAATTCTACTCCAATGTTTTCCTGATGATCTAGTTGAAATCGCTCTTTTTTTCAATATGGCTCATTTTTTTTGACAGATTTTTGAAGATGGCCCCAAAGAAGAGTGTTACTGATGAAGAGAGAAAGCGAAAGAAGAATGAGCGAGATCGGGCCCGGTATGCGATGAATAAGGATGATCCTGTGAAGGCGTTGGAAATGAAGGCTAAAGAGAGGGAAAAATACAAGAAAAAGAAGGAGAAAATGAAGAGGGTTTCTGAAATGACTGACAGGGAAAAACGAATCAAGAGGAAAGAATGGCGAAACTCGAAAAGAGAATACAGGGATAAAAAGAAAGGGTTACGCGTGATTGGAGATGAAAACATTCTTGTAAACCAAACAGATACTCCTCTGGAATCAGCTATTTTGTTTGAACAGATTGATTCCAATGCTACTCCAGGGAAAATTTTGCCGTACCAAATTTTGTCAGGGAAAAAGAGAGCACAAAGAAACCGAGATAGACGTAGAATACAAAACCAACACTTCATGGTGCTATTGGCTAAAAAAGATCAGAAAATCATTGAACTCAAGAGAAAACTTAATACCTTGAGAAAACTCAAGGCCAGAAAGGAGAGAAGCACCAATGATTTGAAGTCACCAAGGTCGCAAGTGAAGGAAATCATCCAGAAAAAGGACATCAAAGCTGTGAGAAAAAAGTTACTATTTGGGGAGGCAGTAAAAAAACAACTCTCGGACAATATGCGACAATTGAAATCGCGCAAGGCAAAGATATCCTTTGCCAGACTTATAGTCGGAGATGCCAAATGGTTGAAGAAGTATGGACTCCTCCATAACTTTGATTTCATACCATCGAAAACGCTAAGAAGTAGTCTTAGATACAAAGTGAGCAACAGTCTAACTCATCGACGCACAAGGACCATCACTAAAAGTGTTCAGGCAGACGTTATCTCATTTTTGGAAGATGATGAGAATAGCAAACTCTGTCCTGGGAAGAAAGACTGTAAAACAAAACATGGTCTCAAGAAACAGAAGCGTATTCTTCAGGAAGATTTGAAAGTTTTGCACAGGAAGTTCCTAGTGACCTCTCCATACAAGATCAGTTACACCTCCTTCACTCGTTTAAAACCTTTTTGGGTGATAAGTCTTAATGTTAGACAAAGAGACTTTGCATCAAGCACGAGAACTTCAAGTTGATTCTAAGAGGGCTCCACACTGCCAAAGCAATTGCGAGTCCAGATGTAAATATCGTGAAAAAGCAGATGTGTTGTGAGCAATTGACTGAAGAGTGCCTTTTTAAGACCTGTGGGTCATGCATAAACAACCCCATTCCATATTGCACGTTTGATGGATCCCGAGTGATTACCTTTCAACAGTGGATAAAGAGACCAGTTGAGTACGAAGACCCAAAAACCAAAAAACTCAAATCATGCAACCGTACTGCAAAGATGACAATCACCAAGACGCTGCTCGAACTCATCCGTCTGGCAGATGAAGAAGCACCAAAATTCCTTACCCATGAAGGGAACATTGCACATCAATACAAGGAGCTAAGGAAGCTGAAGGATACACTCTCTCCCCAAGAAGTACTCATCCACATGGATTTCAGTGAGAACTATGCCACAAAATACAATACAGAGATACAATCAGTTCATTTTGGAGGCAACCGCCAGAGCATCTCTCTCCATACAGTGGTGGTTTATTTTAAGAAGTCGCCTCTTGACTTTGTTTCCATGAAGAATTTTTGCTCTGTTTCGGAATCCCTCGATCATGGCCCTGCATCTATTTGGGCTCACCTGCAACCAGTGTTCCACTTCATCAGGAAACAAGTTCCTACAACTGAAGGCGTTCATTTTCTTTCTGATGGCCCATCCAGCCAATACAGGAACAAGACAATGTTCTACTTGTTTCAATCAAATATTTCCAAAGTATTCCCGAACATTCACCTGGCCACCTGGAATTATCATGAAACGGGCCATGGAAAGGGAGCCCCAGACGGCATTGGGGGAGTAGCCAAGAGAACAGCAGATCGTGCTGTTGCACAAGGACAAGATATTGATGGAATTGAAAAACTGGTTCTAGTGCTTCAGAGCAAAGTTGAGGCTGTGGAATTCCCAGTAATTCAAAATTCAGCCATCAGAGAAATGGCAGCAACTATTCCTTCTGGGTTGCAGCCCTTTAAAGGAAGCATGAGGACACACCAGGTTGTGTGGAAGAGGGATGGCAATGCCCTCAGCATGAACCGCTTGAGCTGTTTTTCATGTCCATATAAGTGCAAAAACTACTTTCTGGGGTCTCACGGGAGTTTGCCATCAGCAAAAAATACTTCTACTAAAACAGCAAAAAATAAAAAAAAATCTCTGAAGAAACGCAAATCGATGGGAAGAGGTGCGGGAACTAAGGCAGACAACTCAGTCACCAATATTTTGACCGACAATGAAACAGAAATGCCGATCACGACGCTTCAAAATTTTGACACTGCGGGTTCACCACGAGACAATCAGCCTGGAGCGAAAAATGTCTGCCAAATGGACGAAACCCCGAATAAAGTCTTGATTTTATGCTCTAAAGGACTTTGTTTTGAATGTGGGGGGTGCCATCAATGAGAGGAGAAGTGGGATAACCTGTGATGGATGCCAAAACTTATCCTTCCATCTGTCTTGTATCCCTGAATCTAATCAGGCAGACCTGGAAAATTTTAATATGTTCTGCTGTAAAAAGTGTGATGGACTATTATTGTGATATAGGAGTTGATGTTCGTCAATTGTCCTCATGCCAGAGGAGCACCGGTATTCGATTTTACTTATAAATAATATTTTCAAGCCTTTTTTGGATTCACATCTTGTAATATCAATTGAACTTATAATAATATTATAAGTTTATTATGTTTTATAGTTTTAAATTCAAAGTTTCATGTACGAATTTCACAATTTATATTTTACATTTTACTGCTCAAAGTTCTTCCCAGTTTTTGAACACGATACGAGGGATTTTGTATAATTATTTACTACGAACTTACACTTGGTTCTAAGTCAATTTTATTAGTCATTTGGAGTTTAGCTAGTTTATGTGAATACTTCACTTTTTATTATTCGTTCTAAGTCGTTGAAATGTTGCCCGTGATGGGTATGCTCATAATTTTATGTACTTGAAGACTTGCTCTTTTATTGTGCTGTGCCTTAATTGGTTGTGATGAAAAATTTATGTTTATTTCTTCCTAGGATATCGATGTTCTATTTTTCTAAGATTTGAATACAATAATTAAAAATCAAGTACTGTCGATTTGTTTCCATGAGTTTATGATTATTTGAACCCCTAGTAGCAATGGTGTCTTTCCCTCGCCACCAGTGTCTTTCCCCCGCATTCGAGTTATCTACACTTGACAGCCATATTGTCCTTCCCCCGCCTAGGGTGTCTTTCCCCCACGATTGAATTTTATATTTTCAATTTTAATTAATTAATGAACCCTGCTCTTGTATGTTCTTGCTTTGTAGTTCAATCAGTGATTTGTAAAGAGCAATTATGATTTTTTCCGGAACGTTTTTCGATATTTTTAATTTCTAGAAATCAGAAGTTGAGATTCGCCCTTTCTGGGAAAATGACCCATAGAACAATTTGTTGAAAACCAATACCATTTTGGTTCATTATCTTCGATAGTGAACCATTGGAATCGCCCAAAGAAATATTTTTTTTTAACCTCATGCCAAAATTGGTTGGTTTACGTTTAAAGATACGTAGATTCAGAAAATCGAATAAAAAACTGCAAATTCTTGACACAACGGTTTATTATCTTCTTTGTACAGATCACCCTTCTGTCTAGATCACTAAGTCTAAATGTCTAGATCCTAAATGTTAGATTAATTATTATTATGAATTATCACTAATTATTGATAATTTTATCAAGTACCTAGTGAAAATTATTATAATTTATTAATAGGTATTAATAATTTGTATTTATTATTGTATTTAATATGTGCCAACGTTTCGAAGAACAAATGGTACCAGCCGCCAGTTTCTAAATTCAGCCATTCTCAAAATTTTTGATGATGAGACAAACAAACAGACAGACAGATTATAACACGTTTTTTAGTAGTATTTCATTCATAGCGTTTCATTGGATAGACAGATTTAAACGCGGATGTTTCATAAACCTTTCCAGATAAATTTCGCGTCAAATGGTACCAGCCGCCACTTTCTGAATTCAGCCATTCTCAATTGATGATGAGACAAACAAACAGACAGACAGATTTTGAAGGAACGACTGGTCGTACAAACAGGGGCGGCTCGTGGGCTCAGAAACTGGTGGGGCACCAGGGCAATATTTAGGTGCATACCTACCTATTAGGTACTCACTATAGGAACTAAACTCAAACTACCCTTACAGCTAAACTGCTTCATAATTAGTGGTATGCAGCTCTTAGCAAGTCAGGAAACATCGTTCTCCAAAGAGTTCTCTTGAGGAGAGGGAAGGTTACTGACCAGTATCCAGGATTACTGACGAGGAGGTGGCTGCAAGGCAATCCCACCTACCCACCCAAATAATTATCTTCAAAATGATAGGAAGAATAAAAGAGAAATTGTGACTGTACGAGTACTATTCAAAGAGTACATTATAAAGGTAGTCAAAAAATTATATTATTGGAGTTTCTATTACTGGGGTTTTTAAAAATTAGCAATCGCGACCATCTGCTTCCTAGCCGAGTGGTACCTTGAAAACCCCCTCTAAAAATGTCCTCTTATGCCCAGATTGCACATACGTTTTCTTATCCAATCGTATCAAAACATTTTGAACGATCACAGAACAGCAAGATTGATTTCAACTAGCTTTTAGAGTTCGTTGGTTAGCTCAAACAAAGCTCGAGTCAACGAAGTCACCATCAGTTTCAGGGATAACAAATAAAACAGTATTCTCAACGGTTGGCTGAGCTACATAATAATATTATGTATATTACTGTTATTAACGGTTATTAACTGTTATTAACTTACAGAATGTAGAAATCAACAAATGAGATTCCCTTGGGCGAATAGTGATCCACTTCAGTCTTGACGACTAG
Source organism: Stenodema calcarata (assembly GCA_963920205.1). Taxonomy (NCBI): domain Eukaryota; kingdom Metazoa; phylum Arthropoda; class Insecta; order Hemiptera; family Miridae; genus Stenodema; species Stenodema calcarata. The sequence goes on from OY986058.1 coordinate 27,370,270, forward strand.
CAAAGCGTTCACGCGTTGCACGTGAGATATTAAATTTCAATGTTTAGTTGATTAATATTATGGAGACAATAATTCACTTTTACTATGATGAGTAAATACGAAGCTAAAAACCACCAGTCAATGCATTCAAAATAATATATTATAACGTCAGGCAACGTTTTGATATCATTCTTATCGAACATGGAAGAAAGCATGGAAGAATGAAACTCCCTTCTTCCTTGACAAGGAACGATTCAACGATCGATTGTTTTCGGCGTTCAACTTGATTCGATATTTTGGCCACCGCCCGGAATGGCTCCTATAGCGGAACACAGGGTGCCTTCCCCCACCCCAGGAAGCGCCCAAATGTAGTTTCTATTGAAAGCTTTTGCAGGTTTTTATTGGAGGTTACCTGACGAGGTTAACAATTATATATCTACCTATATTATAAATAGAAATGCAATAGGTACGTAATTTTCATCTTCAATGATTTCTCATTTTATGTAGTATAATATACTACGGAATACACGATAATAATATTATGTTCGGAAGACGAAGATTATCTTGAGGCAGAAGAGGGAGCGGCCGTAGAAGAAAAGAAAGAACTCGAAATCAACTCGATTCCGATGACGACTCCCCTAACTGATTCCAGTTTCGTTCTCAGTTTGACCAGACAGAATCAACCTGAGCCTGGCTCAGGACTCACTTCCCCCATTATCAATACATAAGTAATCACTTGTGATGGTTGTGTTTGTGCATCTGTTTTTCGTATATCTTTCCGCTCATCTTTGATTAAGCAATTTACGTCTGACACGTATCCGTTCAGACTTACAGATAAACTATTCAAACTAGTAGAGAGCGGTTTTCATGATAATATTATGTTTTTGTAAGCGTTAAAGGAACATTATTAAAGCAAGTTTTACGTGTAATGGGGAAGTTTTTCGAAATTATTGGTGCGTTTGCCGTACTCGGTCTAATGGCAACGGCATTTTTTTTTTACCAGAATTATGAACCGGCACCGTATAGAATTTGCTTCTTCACATTAATTTCTGGAGAATGTAGCGTGACTCCAGCATCATAAGGTGAGTTATACCAAAATTAGTTTTACTTTTAGAGTCAGACCTGATACCTGCATCTTATATGGTGTCGCCGTTCTGTGGTAGACTACTTTTATAATTATGGACCACTAGTCTACATTAGGTAATTTCATCAATACCACTTGTACATTTTGTCAGGGTAACCGTCATAGGTCTCTGGAGGCCGTTTGTATATATGTAATATTACTAGCCGTGGTACCCGCCCGGTGGGCGGGAAAATTATCGCTGTATCGATGCGTGATGGGTTGCGAAATAATTGGAAAATCAAATGGAAACAGAAAAGTTTTATTCGCGTAAAAAATCAACTGAAGGGTAAGGAAAACGGTAAGGTTGAAGCAAATAAGGGACTATAATTATTATAGTCCCTTATTTATAGTATAATTATAGTATAGTATAATTTCGATTATATTATAGTATAATTTGGATTCATAGTGTTTCAACTCAAAAAGTAAGCGATGCTTTTTGATTGTGATTTCTTCCTCTTGTTTATTGGTTTCCTCCAATTCTCTTTTGACGGACGCTATTATTTCGCTTATAGGGGGTGCGTTTATATCTGTCTCATTCGATCTGGTATCGTTGAATTATTAGGTAGGTCACCTCATGTAAAACCATTTTTCAAACAACATACCAACAACAACGAAGGAGTCATGCACAAAAATCCCGATTGATTTTTATTTTTAACTGTATGGTTAAATTAAAATAGGGAAGTGAGTTTAAAGAAATGAAAAGTATACCTAATGCAAAATGGGAGGGTAGGTAACCATCAACTGTCGAACACTTCTGGGTATACCACATTCTAAGTGGTTTGAGTGGTTAGCTGTGTAGGAAAAGCTGCTGCTGGTTGGTTGCTCTCGAGCAAGCCACATAATATAATTATATCATAATTTTTTATGCGAAAAACAGTCTTCTGTGAGATGCACACCCACTGTATTGAAGCTTTGGCCTTGCGCTTTGTTGATGGTCAGTGCAAAGCACGGTTTTACTGGGAATTGAATGCGTTTGAAGCTGAATCTGAGGGAATGAGTGGGGAGTACTCAGTTGCAAATGATAACAACATTGGTTGATAACATACCTGTACCTCCAGGAGCATTGAGATAGATGAGTTTATTTTCGTTGTTGTTAATGCTGTGCAATATCGTAGTGAGGACTGCTGATTGTTCGAGATTTAGCTTGCTCTCAATTTTACAGTACCAAGTCTAGCAGAGTAGATGAAGTACGATGTCTCTCGCAAATATTCAACACACAGAACAGGACCTCTATTTACGGGTGAGGGTAAGCCAAATTCAGAGAGAGGCTTTCCGTTGCTCGTAGTGGACACTATAGTGCTCACTTGGGACAAACATTCATTATAAATGTCATCATAAATCTCTGCATCCTCTTTAATGTCCGTCAACAAACTCAGCATGCAGAGTAACACTCCGCTGACATTTCGTCTTTGAAGGTGTCATATAATAACTGTGGGTTACTCGGTTGGCAATATACAATTATGATTGCAAAACTCTGATTTGTCGGGGATGTTTAGTAAGGACTGCGTCGTTGAGAGTAGCTATCCACTGAGCATCGCTAACCAACATGCCTCTTGCCATGCAGGTTTCTTGATACGTCGAATACGTAGTTCCATGGAATGTCTTTAGCGCTGAAAATGAAGTTGGCCCTCGGACTTTGAATAATAACATGCGCAAGTAAAAACATTCACGCTGCGTTGGATGAACAGTGTAAACCCGTCCAATTGTGTCAGACTGATAATGAGTTGGGTATCCTGTGAAATGAATGAATGGAGGTGCAACTGAAAAGATGTTTTTCGGTTTAGTGTTAGTTAATGGAGATAGTTAATTTAACCACATTAGGAAACAAATGTCCCGGCCTAGGCCAAAACATTCATAGTGAAATGAATGAATGGAGGTGCAACTGAAAAGAGATTTTTTGGTTTAGTGTTAGTTAATGGAGATAGTTAATTTAACTAACCACATTAGGAAAGAAATGTCCCGGCCTAGGCCAAAACATTTATGGCCACCCTACCCTGAGCAGAAACCAGCCATAAAAATTGCATGCCAAATAAGTAACAGCTAGAGGGTCAGTATGTGCCAAAATCAAACCCAGATGCTACCAGAAGCCATATACGTCTGATCCATGCTACATGTCCCTTTGAACGCTTTAACCTACATCCCGAAGGTCCTGTCCCCTCAGCTACATGGAACAAAAACTTCCTCACAATCGTGGATGAGTCCTCTCGTTTCCCTTTTGCTGTGCCTGGCCCAGATACCTCTGTATCATCAGTCATCAAAGCCCTCACAAAAGTGTTTTTCATATTTGGCATGCCAGCTTTTGTCCACTCTGAACAGGGCTTGGGATTCATGTCCAAGGGATTTGAGGACTTTAGGTTGCTTTTTGCACTTGCGCCCCAGATTTGGCAACCATAGGTCCAAATAGGTCTAATTAATTGGATATACATAGGTTTTTTAGTGCTTAAACCGATGTGTTTACTCTTGAGCAGGCTATATGGTTCTCTGAGTCTTGATCTCAATTTACCCGTAAGGAATTTAATGTGCTCCGAGAACGTAAGTTTTTTGTCAAGTATTAACCCTAAATACTTGACAGAACTTTGCTCAGGTATATATTCGTTACTAAGATGGAATTTCCTGTGTGCTCTTTTACGTTTTAAGGTAAACGTGACAAACGAAGATTTGGCTGGATTTATTTTTGTGTTTGTATCGTTTATCCAAGCTGACACCTTATTTAGAGCACGCTGAGGCGCCGTGCGGAGGACATAGGGCCCCCCTGTCAACATAATAGCAGTATCATCTGCGAATTGCGCAACCAAGCAACTGTCTCCAGCCGGAAAATTGTGGGTGTAAAGAAGGAAACAGCATTGCCAATACCAACCTTGAAAGTGCGATCAGCTAAATAATCCTGTATTAACAACAGTAGGTTACCAGGTAGGTGCGGCTTCAATGTGTCTATCAGTTTTTCATGTTGTAGCTTGTCAAATGCCTTTTTGGATGCTGATTGTTTCTCGACGAGAGTTTAGATTTGTCTGGAGTTCTTTTACTATCCGGTGTAGTTGTTGCACTGCCGAGTGTTTGTCCCTAAAACCCAGCTGATAGTCCGGTATAAGAAAATCTAAGGTCGGTTTCAGCTTAGACAACAGAAGTCGCTCGAATACCTTCGACATGATGGGCAGTAAGCTAATAGGCCTATAATTGCTCACGCTATCGGCAGCGGCTGAGAGCTTGGGAACCAGAATTATATGAGCCAACTTCCACAACTGGGGAAAATGCCTAACTCGCAAAATAGCGTTATAGATACTTACTAAGAGCACCAGAGGCTTCCTAGGCAATCCCGATAGTAATTGCTTAGTAATTTTATCATGTCCAGGAGCCTTTTTTGATTTAAGACTTTTAATTTGACGTCTGACTTCTTGTGGCGGAAAATGAATTCGCTCATCAGGCCTCAAATCAGCTTGCTGATTTTGAAGGGTAAAGTTCCCAGGGTTAGGCGAAAATTGTTTTTCGAACACATCGGCAAAGAGGTTTGCCTTACTTAGCCCGTCTGTTATCCATTTACCATTGTTCTTAATCGGGGGGATGATCTGGCGTTTTTTAAGGATGGATTTGGTATGTGTCCATAGTGACCCATCATCGGGGTTGAGGGCTCGTAGTTTGTACTCGTAGGATTCGGTCGCCTTATCTCTGATATTAATAATTTTATCAAGGATGTACCTAGTGAAAATTATTATAATTTGTTGTTAGGTATTAATAATTTGTATTTATTTCTAATAATAATTATATTATATTATTATAATATAATAATAATTATTATTATTATAATATAATAATTATTATTATTATTATATAATAATTATTATTATTAATTATAATTAATAATTAAGATATCCGGCTGTTGGAATCGCCTGGGTTGCTTTGTGCATGAATGATAGAGATGATGAATTAATTACAAATAAAATGTACCGATATAATTCTGGGGTTTTTAATACTACGTCGGTAATAATTTTTCTATAAAAGAAGTACCTACCAACAAACATTCGAAATTACCTTCATTTCCGTCGCACGAAACGTACCTCAGAACAAAAAACTCGACATCATTAAAACCATATGATGTTCCAAACAGCTCGTTAGTATGAAAATTGACCTGTATTTCAACCGTTTGATTCACGATCGTGTTGACATGACGATCGTGTTGACATGACGATCGTGTGCCGTCATTGTGAACGAACGGCTGGTCGTACAAAGCTGCGGATGGTCATGCAAAATTCTATCTAAATAATATTTAGATTATTTATGAAATAAAATGAAGATATTATGAAATAAAAACATACCGTTCTATATGAATTTTTCGAGTTTTGGAATTTTCAACATTTCAAAATTCGTTTTGAACCCCTTCCCCTTGTCCTAGGGTTATGAAAAGTATCGAGGACCATTGTGGGGTTGGTCGGAACCCATAAAAAAAATTTCGTAATTTTAACTCAACGCTAACTGGGCAAAGTGCCGCGGACGGCGTAATTTCGAATATTGTTGGTAGGTACTTCTTTTATAGAAAATTATTATTGCCGACGTAGTATTAAAAACCCCAGAATTATATCGGTACATTTTATTTGTAATTAATTCATCATCTCTATCATTCAGGTTCTGCACAAAGCAACCCAGGCGATTCCAACAGCCGGATATCGTATTAATTAATCATAATTAATAATAATCAGTATTAATAATAAATACAAATTATTAATACCTAACAATAAATTATAATAATTTTCACTAGGTACCTACATGATAAAATTATTAATAATTAGTGATAATTCATAATGATAATTAATCTAACATTTAGGATCTAGACAGAAGGGTGATTGTACAAAGATGATAATGAACCGTTGTGTCAAGAATTTGCAGAGTTTTTCATTCCAAATTTAGATTTATTTTTTATTTTTTAGAATTTCTTAAGACCATCGATAGTTTTTTACGACCAGCCGTTCGTTCACAATGACGGCCCAAAGTTGGAGCAGATCAAAAATCGTCAACATGACAGTGAATCGAAAGGCAGCCTGTCGGGTCCATTTTCAAACTGGCCCAGCTGATTCAATCATCACATAGTTTTCTGAATCTACGTATCTTGAAACGTAAACCAACAAATTAGGAGGGGGGGTTAAAATTTTTTTTTTTCTTTGGGCGATTCCAGTGGTTCATTATCGATTACAATAAACCAAAACCCCAGAATTATATCGGTACATTTTATTTGTAATTGATTCATCATCACTATCATTCAGGTTCTGTACAAAGCAACCCAGGCGATTGCAACAGCCGGATATCGTATTAATTAATCATATTATGATACCTATAAATATGATAATTAAATAACAAATTTGTTATTTAATTATCATATTTGTATTTATTATTAATTATTATTATTAATTAATAATAATAATTATTAATAATAAATACAAATTATTAATACCTAACAATAAATTATAATAATTTTCACTAGGTACTTGATAAAATTGTTATTAATTAGTGATAATTCATAATAATAATTAATCTAACATTTAGGACATTTAGCCCTAGTGATCTAGAAATTGTGACATGGGGTTAAAAAAAAAATTTCTTTGGGCGATTCCAATGGTTCATTATCGAAGATAATAAACCAAAATGCAAGACCCATTAAATGGACGTGATTAGATCACAATTAAATTTTAATTGTGATCTAATCACGTCTAATGTTGGAAGTTGAAAATGAGACCTCATTAAATTGGCGTTCAAATTTCTCGGATCCATGCAAATTCGTAGAGCTCCGGACTTACGCTCCGTTACAACCATGGAAATGACCCATTCCGTTGGTTCTGTGACTTCGTTATGACTTGATCACTTTCCATACGCTTTAATTCGTTCTGTACCCGACTATATAATTTGAAAGGTTATCGTCTTGGAGGATCAACGACTGGTTGTGCATTAGGTTTTAGAGTTAGCTTACAGCTAGTAGGTAAACAACCTAAACCTTCAAATACCTATGTACCTATTCCTTTTTCAGCAGGCTGTATACTATAGATTTTTGATCATGACTATTATTCAATGCATAAATTATTTTTACGAGACTCAATTTTTTGCAAGCTTGAAAACCTAAAATAAATAGTTAGTACATTCTTATCAATAACGTTTAATGAAATGTAGTACCTACGACCCTTAATGATGCAAGGAAGTGTACATTGACCAGAATTAGGTAAGGAACTACCACCATAAGCCGTTACCTTCTTTATCTAGGGACGCGGGAGCGTCCCGCCCGCCAAGAAAACCGAAGCCCTGAAAACCGAAGCGACTGAGACACTGATTACGCGACGGAACAAGTTCGGGTTTTCACCATCCCGTAGCTCGGTCCCCTGAGTGTCTCGAGAGTTGATTTTTTGTACACCAACTCTCCAGGGGCACGTGAGGACGTAAAACAAATTTCAGCTCTTGGGAACATCAGGTGTCGGGGGTATAACAATTTTAAAACCACTATTTTTCACGTTTTTCGTGTTCTTCTTCTTCTTCTTCTTCTTCTTCTTCTTCTTCTTCTTCTTCTTCTCGTTGTTCATTGACGGGGCTACAGCCCAGCAGACAAATCGGATCGAGCTGAAATTTTGCACACACGTTTGTTATGCTCCAAGGGAGTGCCTTTTGACCATTTTTTCTCCCTCCCCCCATTTCCCCCCCAATTAGGGGGGAAATAGTGTTTTTTAGGAATTTCAAATGGTCATAACTCCTTCAAAATTGAAGCTTTTTCAGATTTTCTTTTTTAGTTGTGTTCAGCTTTTCAAACTGTTTAATTTGAGATCAAAAAATGCTTCCTAAGAGGAAAAATAAAGGAGTTATGGTGATTTTTCTATTTTCAACAACAACTGCCGCAAATATTGATGAAAATTGGTGCGGTTGGTCTTAAAATGTCCGCTAGGTTGTCTAGAATATGCTCAATAATTTTGAACTAAATCTCAATCGATTTGACTAATCCACAGCCAAAAATACGTGAATAAATTCCACATCTACTGATTTGGCTAATTTCCGAAAACATCAAAGTTGAACGGTGGTCAGAAAAATTGTCGTAGAGTGGCGCCTGTCTAAGGATCGATAGGAAATTTTATGGGCTTTCGAATGAGGGTAGCGCACTTTGGCACTTTTCCCAACGGTTCTCGAGTTATTCGCGATTTTTGGTATAAAAACGTGCGTTTTACCAGTTGCAAACTTTCTCTTTCCTCTTTCTCTTCGACACCAATAATTACAATTATTGTAATGATTCTCAACAACAAAAATTTGCACAATCCCCAAGAAAAAGTGCAACCAATTTTCAAAAAATTTCTAATTCAAATTTATTCAAATTTCTAATTCTTTCTATTTTTTCAAATTTAATAATAAGAATAATTGTATTAAATTTTAATAATTGTTTTTAAATTGTTGATTGTTTTAATTAATCGAAAATTTTAAAACTAATATTTAACCAATTCGCAAAAATTTTAAAACTACTTATTTTTCAAACACATTTCAGATAACAAACAATAATTTCCAAAAAATAATTATTCTTGTCACAAAAACCAGAAACAAAAAGGCAAATTAGTAGGCGTACTAATTTTTTACTAAATTTTGACTAGGATAAAACTTCATTTAGGAAAACATTTACTAGTTACCTCGTAGGTACTTTTGTATTGTATAAGTTGTTGAACCGTATTGTATAAGTACCACTCGAAAACTAGCCATGCAAAAAGATGTGATATCCCCCCAAAAACAACTCCGTTGTAAAAACTGGCCCGCCAAAAAACCTCAGCCGCAAAAAGGAATGATATCCATTTTGCCCGCCAGCCACATATATAGGATGCTCGGTGCTTCGCACCTCGCTGTTGAGTATGCATATAGAAACCTGATCCTCCTACCCCTAACCTCCACCGTCAATGTTTTCCTGATCCCTGTCTCCTTCCCATAACCCCCTCTCACCCTTAGTCACCCTCGGTTTCACCTAATATGTTTCCTCTGTTACACCAGCAGGGAGCTTTACGCTTCTTTCAATGCTGTTGGCGGGAGCTTTTTGCCACATAAACAAGCCTGAATTGAAGCATTACTTCATTATAGGTGTACCACTACTGATTACTCGTGACCACCAGTAATACTTATAATATAGTAATGCTTTAATTCAGGCTTGTTCATCTGGCAAAAAGCTCCCGCCAACAGCATTGAAAGAAGCGTAAAGCTCCCTGCTGGTGTAACAGAGGAAACATATTAGGTGAAACCGAGGGTGACTAAGGGTGAGAGGGGGTTATGGGAAGGAGACAGGGATCAGGAAAACATTGACGGTGGAGGTTAGGGGTAGGAGGATCAGGTTTCTATATGCATACTCAACAGCGAGGTGCGAAGCACCGAGCATCCTATATATGTGGCTGGCGGGCAAAATGGATATCATTCCTTTTTGCGGCTGAGGTTTTTTTGGCGGGCCAGTTTTTACAACGGAGTTGTTTTTGGGGTAGGCGAATTACTTATCAAATTGATTAAATTCAATATTTCAATTTGACGTAATGCTATGCAATCCACTTGAGCTCCAGTATCCAATGTGGCTTTTATAATTTGACCATTAATAGAAACATCGACATACCAAGCATCTTCGTTTTCATCTCGACGATCGGATTTGACATGACATACATGTACAAAATAATCACGTTCGCGACTGTTTTCCGAACCACTTTCGTTGTTTTCACTTTCGACATGGCACTCATTTACCAATTTTCCATATGCCACTCTTTCCTGTCGCTTTACGGATTATCTAGGGACGCGGGAGCGTCCCGCCCGCCAAGCAAACCGAAGCCCTGAAAACCGAAGCGACTGAGACACTGATTACGCGACGGAACAAGTTGGGGTTTTCACCATCCCGTAGCTCGGTCCCCTGAGTGTCTCGAGAGTTCATTTTTTGTACACCAACTCTCCAGGGGCACGTGAGGACGTAAACCAAATTTCAGCTCTCGGGAACATCGGGTGTCGGGGGTATAACAGTTTTAAAACCACTATTTTTCACGTTTTTCGTGTTCTTCTTCTTCTTGTTCATTGACGGGGCTACAGCCCAGCAGACAAATCGGATCGAGCTGAAATTTTGCACACACGTTTGTTATGCTCCAAGGGAGTGCCTTTTGACCATTTTTTCTCCCTCCCCCCATTTCCCTCCCAATTAGGGGGGAAATAGTAATTTTTAGGAATTTCAAATGGTCATAACTCCTTCAAAATTGAAGCTTTTTCAGATTTTAGTTGTATTCAGCTTTTAAAACTGTTTAATTTGAGATCAAAATGAGCTTCGTAAGGGGTAAAATAAAGGAGTTATGGTGATTTTTGTATTTTCAACAATAACTGCCGCCAAAATTGATGGAAATTGGTCCTGTTGGTCTTAAAATGTCCGCTAGGTTGTCTAGTATATGCTCAATAATTTTGAACTAAATCTCAATCGATTCGACTAATCTACAGCCAAAAATACGTGAATAAATTCCACATCTACTGATTTGGCTAATTTCCGAAAACATCAAAGTTGAACGGTGGTCAGAAAAATTGTCGTAGAGTGGCGCCTGTCTAAGTATCGATAGGAAATTTTATGGGCTTTCGAATGAGGGTAGCGCACTTTGTCACTTTTCCCAACGGTTCTCGAGTTATTCGCGATTTTTGGTATAAAAACGTGCGTTTTACCTTTTGCAAACTTTCTCTTTCCACTTTCTCTTCGACACCAATAATTACAATTATTGTAATGATTCTCAACAACAAAAATTTGCACAATCCCCAAGAAAACATGCTACAAATTTTCAAAAAATTACTAATTCAAATTCATTCAAATTTCTAATGCTTTCTATTTTTTAAATGTAATAATAAGAATAATTGTTTTAAATTTTAATAATTTTTTTAAAATTGTTAATTTTTTAATTAATCGAAAATTTTAAAACTACTATTTAGCCAATTCGCAAAAATTTTAAAACTACTTGTTTTTCAAACACATTTCAGATAGGTAGGTAACAAACAATAATTTCCAAAAAATAATTATTCTTGTCACAAAAAGAAGAAAAAAAACTCTGCAAATTCTTGACACAACGGTTTATTATCTTCCTTGTGCAGATCACCATTCTGTCTATACCAGACTGTATTGCAAATCGGCACCATACCATATTCTCACCGTACTCATACCATACCATACGAATTTCTTTCCTATCATACCATACTGTAATATACCAAATCATACATACAATAATATACCATACCATACTCTCACCATGTCATACAAACCGAGTGAATATTGAAATGTCATCCATTTCTGACCTATATTTAAAATTTCAAGTATCTAGCTCATCATCAAAATTTAATTTGTATTATTACAAAAAGGTATTATTTAAACAATTTTACAGATGAGAAACCGAGTGAATATTGCAATGTGGTCTACCCCCGACTCACGGTTAAAATTTCTAGACTGTGGTTTACCGGGAAGATGAAAAAAGGTAGTTTTATTCTGGGCGTCTGGGGGTTGGGTCACATAACGGCCATTTTCGACGCGAAAGTTTAGTATTTTTCCTAAACCTTTGCGCGATCACTGTGAACGAACGGCTGGTCGCAAAAAAATCCAATTGGTCTTAAAAGATTCGTAATTTTTCAAGTCATTCAAAAGTGAACTAAAAATTACACCGTTTCATGAGAATTTCTAGAGATATGACATTGTCGAAATTTCAATGTTCGTTTTGAACCCTTTCCCCTTGACCTAGGGTTATGAAAAGTTTCGAGGATCATTGTGGGGCTGGTCCAAACCCAGAAACCAAATTTTGTAATTTTAGCTCAACGCTAACTGGGCAAAATGGCACGGACGGCGGACGGCGTACGGGGGACGGCGTACGGCGTACGGGTGACGGACGGATTTTTTTTTATTCGATTTTCTGAATCTACGTATCTTGAAACGTAAACCAACAAATTTTGAGGGGGGGTTAAAAAATTTTTTTCTTTGGGCGATTCCAATGGTTCATTATCGAAGATAATAAACCAAAAGGCAAATTAGTAGGCGTACTAATTTTTTACTAAATTTTGACTAGGATAAAACTTCATTTAGGAAAAAATTTACTAGTTACCTCGTAGGTACTTTTGTTAAATTGAACCGTATTGTATAAGTACCACTCGAAAACTAGCCATGCAAAAAGATGTGATATCCCCCCAAAAACAACTCCGTTGTAAAAACTGGCCCGCCAAAAAACCTCAGCCGCAAAAAGGAATGATATCCATTATGCCCGCCAGCCACATATATAGGATGCTCGGTGCTTCGCACCTCGCTGTTGAGTGTGCATATAGAAACCTGATCCTCCTACCCCTAACCTCCACCGTCAATGTTTTCCTGTTCCCTGTCTCCTTCCCACAACCCCCTCTCACCCTTAGTCACCCTCGGTTTCACCTAATATGTTTCCTCTGTTACACCAGCAGGGAGCTTTACGCTTCTTTCAATGCTGTTGGCGGGAGCTTTTTGCC
>OY986058.1:27383043-27458354 GCA_963920205.1 Stenodema calcarata
CTTTTGGGGAAAGAAAAAGGTTTCTCAATGATGGTGTCTCAAGTGTCCCAAGCAAATTGACGAAATGTTTTTCAAAATCCTCCAGTCTCTTGTGTAATGTAGATCCAGAATTTTAAGCTGGTAGGACGGTCCTAAACAAAATCTGTGAAACGCGGATTGCGCAGTGCACCAGAACGTACAAATACGTACAATAACTAGCGTCGTTTCTGAGAAGAAGAAAACACTATCAAAAACGGGAAACCGGCATTTTGAACCGCCGTCCAAAAAGTTCATCCAGCCCTTTACCGAAGCCCCTTTCGAACGTAGTAATTATTTTAATGGAGAGGAGTCGAAGGTGGGACATTAATTCACGAGACGCTGCGAGGGAGAAGACCGTAATATCTATGCAAATTCCGAACCGGATCTTTTGAGAGCAAGCGAGGTCCTTCGCAAGTTCGGTGCAGAAAGTAAGACGCCAAAAAACCTCAGCCGCAAAAGGAATGATATCCATTTTGCCCGCCAGCCACATATATAGGATGCTCGGTGCTTCGCACCTCGCTGTTGAGTATGCATATAGAAACCTGACCTCCTACCCCTAACCTCCACCGTCAATGTTTCCTGATCCCTGTCTCCTTCCCATAACCCCCTCTCACCCTTAGTCACCCTCGGTTTCACCTAATATGTTTCCTCTGTTACACCAGCAGGAGCTTTACGCTTCTTTCAATGCTGTTGGCGGGAGCTTTTTGCCAGATGAACAAGCCTGAATTAAAGCATTACTATATTATAAGTATTACTGGTGGTCACGAGTAATCAGTAGTGGTACACCTATAATGAAGTAATGCTTCAATTCAGGCTTGTTTATGTGGCAAAAAGCTCCCGCCAACAGCATTGAAAGAAGCGTAAAGCTCCCTGCTGGTGTAACAGAGGAAACATATTAGGTGAAACCGAGGGTGACTAAGGGTGAGAGGGGTTATGGGAAGGAGACAGGGATCAGGAAAACATTGACGGTGGAGGTTAGGGGTAGGAGGATCAGGTTTCTATATGCATACTCAACAGCGAGGTGCGAAGCACCGAGCATCCTATATATGTGGCTGGCGGGCAAAATGGATATCATTCCTTTTTGCGGCTGAGGTTTTTGGCGGGCCAGTTTTTACAACGGAGTTGTTTTTTGGGGGGATATCACATCTTTTTGCATGGCTAGTTTTCGAGTGGTACTTATACAATACGGTTCAACAACTTATACAATCTAGGGACGCGGGAGCGTCCCGCCCGCCAAGAAAACCGAAGCCCTGAAAACCGAAGCGACTGAGACACTGATTACGCGACGGAACAAGTTCGGGTTTTCACCATCCCGTAGCTCGGGTCTCGAGAGTTGATTTTTTGTACACCAACTCTCCAGGGGCACGTGAGGACGTAAAACAAATTTCAGCTCTTGGGAACATCAGGTGTCGGGGGTATAACAATTTTAAAACCACTATTTTTCACGTTTTTCGTGTTCTTCTTCTTCTTCTTCTTCTTCTTCTTCTTCTTCTTCTTCTTCTTCTCGTTGTTCATTGACGGGGCTACAGCCCAGCAGACAAATCGGATCGAGCTGAAATTTTGCACACACGTTTGTTATGCTCCAAGGGAGTGCCTTTTGACCATTTTTTCTCCCTCCCCCCATTTCCCCCCCAATTAGGGGGGAAATAGTGTTTTTTAGGAATTTCAAATGGTCATAACTCCTTCAAAATTGAAGCTTTTTCAGATTTTCTTTTTTAGTTGTGTTCAGCTTTTCAAACTGTTTAATTTGAGATCAAAAAATGCTTCCTAAGAGGAAAAATAAAGGAGTTATGGTGATTTTTCTATTTTCAACAACAACTGCCGCAAATATTGATGAAAATTGGTGCGGTTGGTCTTAAAATGTCCGCTAGGTTGTCTAGAATATGCTCAATAATTTTGAACTAAATCTCAATCGATTTGACTAATCCACAGCCAAAAATACGTGAATAAATTCCACATCTACTGATTTGGCTAATTTCCGAAAACATCAAAGTTGAACGGTGGTCAGAAAAATTGTCGTAGAGTGGCGCCTGTCTAAGGATCGATAGGAAATTTTATGGGCTTTCGAATGAGGGTAGCGCACTTTGGCACTTTTCCCAACGGTTCTCGAGTTATTCGCGATTTTTGGTATAAAAACGTGCGTTTTACCAGTTGCAAACTTTCTCTTTCCTCTTTCTCTTCGACACCAATAATTACAATTATTGTAATGATTCTCAACAACAAAAATTTGCACAATCCCCAAGAAAAAGTGCAACCAATTTTCAAAAAATTTCTAATTCAAATTTATTCAAATTTCTAATTCTTTCTATTTTTTCAAATTTAATAATAAGAATAATTGTATTAAATTTTAATAATTGTTTTTAAATTGTTGATTGTTTTAATTAATCGAAAATTTTAAAACTAATATTTAACCAATTCGCAAAAATTTTAAAACTACTTATTTTTCAAACACATTTCAGATAACAAACAATAATTTCCAAAAAATAATTATTCTTGTCACAAAAACCAGAAACAAAAAGGCAAATTAGTAGGCGTACTAATTTTTTACTAAATTTTGACTAGGATAAAACTTCATTTAGGAAAACATTTACTAGTTACCTCGTAGGTACTTTTGTATTGTATAAGTTGTTGAACCGTATTGTATAAGTACCACTCGAAAACTAGCCATGCAAAAAGATGTGATATCCCCCCAAAAACAACTCCGTTGTAAAAACTGGCCCGCCAAAAAACCTCAGCCGCAAAAAGGAATGATATCCATTTTGCCCGCCAGCCACATATATAGGATGCTCGGTGCTTCGCACCTCGCTGTTGAGTGTGCATATAGAAACCTGATCCTCCTACCCCTAACCTCCACCGTCAATGTTTTCCTGTTCCCTGTCTCCTTCCCACAACCCCCTCTCACCCTTAGTCACCCTCGGTTTCACCTAATATGTTTCCTCTGTTACACCAGCAGGGAGCTTTACGCTTCTTTCAATGCTGTTGGCGGGAGCTTTTTGCCAGATGAACAACCCTGAATTGAAGCATTACTATATTATAAGTATTACTGGCGGTCACGAGTAATCCGTGGTGGTACACCTATAATGAACAGAGGAAACATATTAGGTGAAACCGAGGGTGACTAAGGGTGAGAGGGGTTGTGGGAAGGAGACAGGGAACAGGAAAACATTGACGGTGGAGGTTAGGGGTGTTGAGGAATTTATAATGAACAATTAATTTTGTATCTCGCGGGCTTACACCTGATTGGCAGGCACTGACGTCACCTTCAGCCAATAGGGGCCTCCCGCCATATTATCTTCATTCATTCCTACGATAAGCTCAGTGTGATGTACCTACTTAAAACTGTTCCGTGTTGTTCAATTAATAAAGTTTGTTTATTCAAGCGAATCCGTGCGTATCTCTGCTAATTCCTACAGTTTATGTGCCCAGTGATTTCAGTGATTCGTAAAAGTAAAAACGTTTGTCAAGTAAAATCGGCGGAATGGGTGAGTACGAACACCTTATCAGTAACATTGAAAAACTGACCGACTCAGCTTCGTTTCCTCTCTGGAAGTTCGAGATTAAAATTTTATTTGAGGCAAAAGGCTTGATTGATATTGTCGAAAATTCAAATTCTCCTCCTGACGATGTGACGGAGAAACAAAAAGCCGAATGGAAACAGAAGGACGCAAAAGCTCGTCAGGCGATAGTAGGTTCTCTTGATAAGAAACACCGATCGCATATTCTATCTTGCGCCAATGCATGTGAGATGTTTAAAACCCTGTGTACCATTTTTGAACGTGACACAGAACACCAAAAGAATGCTACCTCCGAGCAGTTCTTCGCATATAAATTTGAAAACAGTAAGGATATGGCCTTGAACCTTAGTAACCTCGAAAACATTCGTTTTCGCCTCAACTCTCTCACAGGGGAAAAAGTAAATGACGAAATGTTGATGGGTAAAATAATTTCGTGTCTTCCACGTAATTATGACACTTTCATAACTTCTTGGAACGCGACAGTAAAAGACGACAAAACCCTCGAAAATTTGAAAGCTCGTCTTTTGAATGAGGAGTCCCGTAAAACCAATGTTGATTCAGCCGCGCCTGTTGCTTTCTATGGAGAAAAACGTTACCAACAACCGCGCTCGCATTTCAACAAAGGGCACTCTCGCCAGGATTATTCTTTTCGTGCAGATGAGTCTCAATCGCAACCTCGCTGTAAAATTTGCCATAAGAATAATCATAACTCAAAAGACTGCTATTTTCGCGATAAAAATAAAAACAAAAATCGTAATAAAACGCCAGCTGCATTTCTGGCCGAAAATGGTCCCCAATCTAACCTGGTCCAGCCAAAAACGACCACTTGGGTGGTTGATAGTGGAGCGACGACCCACATGACCCGAGATGACCAGGTATTGTCCCACAAGCGCCCTACTGACATGGATATTACAGTAGCCAATGGTAACAGTACTGTTCGGGCGATAAGTGCGGGAAAATTTGAAACGCCTGAGTGTAATCTGAGCAACGTTCTATTCGTGCCAGAGCTTCCTAAAAACCTCCTGTCTGTCAATGCCATTACCCAAAAATATGGCAAAGTTGTGTTTGAGGACAATAAAGTCGAAATTTATCAGGGAAATGATCTTGTTTTGACAGGAATCAAAAATTCTGGTGGACTCTTTGAAGTTATGATGGGTTCACAGCCTGAAGCTCTGATTGCCTCCAACAACAGCGGCGCCATCTGGCATCGAGCTCTTGGACACTTAGGACCAAAATACCTCAGGAAGCTTGTGAAGATTTCACGTGGAGTGAAGCTGACGGATGCTGACCTAAAACCTCTCGAATCGTGTGAAGTCTGTCTCAAGGCAAAAGCTTGTCGAAAACCGTTTGGTTTCAACCGCACGCGAGCGACCAAACCGCTCGAAATTCTCCACACAGACGTGGTGGGCCCTCTAGAAGTACCAACATGGGATAATTGCCGCTACTTTGTGTCCATCATGGATGACTACACACATTTCTCTGCTACCTTTCTTTTGAGGGGTAAGGATGAAGTAAAGCAAACCCTTAAAAACTACATCGCAAAAATTGAGAACAAATGGTCCTCCAAAGTGGCAAAAATCCGTCTTGACAACGGAGGAGAGTATGTGTCGAAGGATTTCAAGGAATACTGCGAGCAGAAGGGTATAGAGTTGGACTATACTCCTCCTTTCACGCCTCAGCTCAATTCGCACGCTGAACGACTTGGAAGAAGTTTGATGAATAAAACCAGAGCCTTGCTCTTTGATTCTGGTATGGAAAAGGAGATGTGGGGGGAAGCTCTTCTCACCGCTACATACTTGCTGAACCGCAGCCCTACCAAAGCTGTAAAAACCACGCCTGCGGAATTATGGTTTGGGAAGAAACCCGACCTCTCTCGTCTCCAAATCTTTGGATCAGTCGCATATTCCAAAGTGCTTTCACACACTAAAAAGCTGGATCCAAAAGTGAAAAAGCACTTTCATGTGGGATACTCAAGCAACGCCTACCGACTGTGGGATCCTGCAAAACGAAAAATCATTACATCCAGAGACGTCTATTTCGACAAGCCTCGTGAAAGCCATCCTGAAGAGAACCAGAAAATTGTCATTCTTGACCTTGAAGATGATGAAAACGGCGACATCTGCTCAGCGGACGAAGACTCTCCCGTGGACACCGATGAAGAGGAAGAACAGGATACCACTCCTGAAGACGAAGAAACCGAAGGCCCGGATACGAACACATCTGTCGATGAAGAAGCATTGTCCACTGAAGAATCTAACACTGAAGCGTCGTCACCCCAACGTGATCAACCTGGAGCCCAAAGAAAATCGACCAGAAACAAGAAATTACCTGAAAAACTCAAGGACTATCACCTTGATTTGGACTCCATGGATGAGAGTCAGGAAAGTGCACTCTTATCTTACAGAGAAGCTGTCTCCAGCAACGAAAAACACCATTGGCTCCGAGCCATTGAAGAAGAGAAACATTCCCTCGCTAAAAATAATACTTGGACTCTCGTATTCTGACGAATAGATGGGATTTCCGTGTAAAGGACGACGGGAAATACAAGGCCCGACTAGTCGCACGGGGCTGTGAGCAAAAACATGGTTTCAACGAAGAAACATTCAGTCCTGTTGTAAGCAGCGATGCTTTGCGACTATTCCAGGCTTTGATAGCTCGTGAAAACTACCATGTCGCAAAATTCGACGTAAAGACCGCTTTCCTTTATGGAAAACTTGAAAATCCTGTTTTTATGGAGCTACCAGAAGGCTGGGAAAAGCCTACAAATAAAATATGCCGACTGGAAGGAGCCCTATATGGACTACGAGAAGCTCCGTTAAGGTGGAACAAGCGTTTCACAGAATTTCTCAAGAAAAGTGGACTAAAAGCTCTTAAAAATGAACCCTGCATTTTCAAAAATTCTGACTCAACGCTGTTTCTTGCTATCCACGTCGACGATGGTATTTTAGCCTCTGACAGTGAAAAAAAAATGTTGAAACTACTTTCACAGTTGACTCAGGAATTCGAAATGACTGCAGTGAAAAATCCTAAAACGTTTTTGGGATTAGAAGTCACTCGTGAAGAAGATGGCATTAAAATAGCACAAGCTGAATATGCCAAGCAAGTGCTGAAGAAGTACGGAATGGAAAACGCCAAAGCCGCATCAACTCCCTTCCTGAAACCTTCAACTGAAAATGACGATTTGGTCACAGACTTTCCATTTAGAGAGGCCGTTGGCAGTCTTTTGTATATCTCAGCAAAGACTCGACCCGATTTAGCCTTTGCTGTCGGTATGAGCAGCCGACGAGTGGAAAACCCAACGAAAGATGACCTTGTCAACCTAAAACGTACTCTAAAATACCTAAGAGGCACCATCAATGAAGGTATTCGCTACTCAAAAGGCTCCATCGATGAAATAATTGCTTATTGTGATTCCGACTACGCCGGCGACGTCGACACCAGAAAAAGCACTACTGGGTACATCATCTACTTCGCCGGAGGTCCAATAAGCTGGTCCTCAAAGAAGCAACCTATAGTCGCCACTTCGACCACTGAAGGCGAATACATCGCAGCTGCTGAGTGCTGCAAAGAAGTTGTCTACTTGAAAAGTATTTTTGAAGAACTGACTAATAAAACTATAAAAGCAACACTTCATATCGATAATCAAAGTGCTATAAACCTCATTAAGAAGGGAAATTTTAACAGAAAAAGTAAGCACATTGACGTGCGTTACCATTTTATTAAAGAATTGGTTGAAAATAAAATTATACGAGTTGTCTACTGTCCTACCAGTAAACAAATAGCTGATTTGCTCACTAAACCTCTAGGGCCAAACAAGTTTCAAGATTTTAAAAAGCAAATGGTAAAATTCTGATTTGAAGAAATTTAAAAGTGATACTGGTATTTTATTGAAGACTGATGATTTAGATTATGTTTAAGACTTCATTTTGATCCTTAGAATGATGATGTATTTCAGTCACCTAAAATAAGTTTCCTTTTCCAAAGGTCTTCATAATTTTAAATATGTTGTGTTATATTTTTGAATTTATATATTACAAAATTAAGAGGGGTATGTTGAGGAATTTATAATGAACAATTAATTTTGTATCTCGCGGGCTTACACCTGATTGGCAGGCACTGACGTCACCTTCAGCCAATAGGGGCCTCCCGCCATATTATCTTCATTCATTCCTACGATAAGCTCAGTGTGATGTACCTACTTAAAACTGTTCCGTGTTGTTCAATTAATAAAGTTTGTTTATTCAAGTGAATCCGTGCGTATCTCTGCTAATTCCTACAAGGGGTAGGAGGATCAGGTTTCTATATGCACACTCAACAGCGAGGTGCGAAGCACCGAGCATCCTATATATGTGGCTGGGGGGCATAATGGATATCATTCCTTTTTGCGGCTGAGGTTTTTTGGCGGGCCAGTTTTTACAACGGAGTTGTTTTTGGGGGGATACATCTTACATGTCCCTTCACAAACCCTTATAATCTTAAATACCAAAAATGATGTTCATCTGTCTCACGGGAAGGAAGCATTTAAGATTTTTATATTTCGGCTTCCCCATAAACCCCCACCCCTATACATCAGATTCGGAAGAGGACCCCCCCCCCCCCTATGTCCTTCCCCGGTCACAGAAACATTTAAATACGGGAGAAAAGTTCGATCCCTTGAGCCGTTTTCGAGAATTTAAAATTGTTATAGTTCGGCTTCCCTATAAACCCCCACCCCTATGCATCGGACCTGGAAGTGAACCCCCCTATGTCCTTCCCCGATCACGGAATACGGTAGAAGGTCTGATCCAATGAGCCGTTTCTGCGTGATTGAAGGACAGAAATAAACAGACAGACACCAAATTCAAAATCGGCATGGTTCGACTCCATAACTAGTGACATTTCTCGAAAATACCCAAGGAACTCGGTAATCGTCTGTAAATTTAGTTATATAGATGTTTTTAGGGCGGCAGGTTATTGAACTGCTTGACGAAGGGTTCCTTGCTTTCCCATGTATACTTGCATGAAGGAGTTTGAGAAATGTACTTAGTAGATACTAGGTACTCAAGTGGAAGCAAATTTTGATTGAAATATGTCGCAATGAGAAATGTCAAAAATGTTAAAAATAACTGAGACGAAGAGATGCTGAGTGTCATGTACACACACTAGGTACCTACTCGTTATTGTTCAGTGTTATACTGGTTACTCACCATTAGTCACAGCCTCTGAGAGAAGCTATTTTTGAAGTAATAGTGTTTCCTCGTGTTTGGAGAATACTTTCCTGTTTTCGTAATTCTCATATCTCCGAAGGAAATTTATTAGAGGATCCCGGTAGATTCTCTAGTTCATTGCCCAGACAGTATTCCAACTGTATTCAAACCATACTTAGACATGATTTCTAAACTGTGCCACGCGCTTACGGTGTTTTTGTGTTTAGTAATCATTGGAACAGTTATGAAGATGTTAAAAGTAAGGTCTGAAGTGGTAATAAGACAGTCCATCTACAGACTTTGGGAGCGGCTTCATTTGGAGTCCATCAAGTTAGCTATGATGTGGTGTAAGTTATTGTCATTTCATATCTCTTGTTCGTGTTTTGATTGGAGAGCCGACCTCTATGATATTAAATACGAACAAATATCAATACCAAATTTAAAATCCTCGTGATACCAAATACGTTAATCCAAAAACCCAAACAATTTCGATGACATTCTCTGTAAAAAGTGGAGTCTGGTCCTCACGGCACGAGGAAATTCTTTCAACCCCCGTAACTGTAATTCTATTCAATCAGTTCTTGAAATGGTAATAATAAATAGACAAATGGAAACTTGTTACCACTCATGAGTTGGAAAATCTTTATTTTATTTATTTATTTATTTTAATTTTCAAATTTTATTTTACATACCTATAGTCTGATCAATCCTCGATGGCACTTGGGGTCTTGGGTCTGTTACTAATACACTCACAGGACCGACGGCTTGAGGTGTTTAGAGACTCGGGGTTCGGAAAGCATACCTACCTTGGGTGTCCATTCTATTAGTCACCATTTTTTTTTTTTTATAGGTACACTACAGTTAGGTATGGTTAAGATTAATCAGGATTTCGCAACTTTCAGTTGCGAAACTGCTCTCTTAGGAATAATTGAAGACATAAGACTCTCCATAGACTCCTCCTTCAGCACAGTTTTGGTTCTTCTTGACTTCCGTAACGTTTTTGGCTCTGTCTCTCACTCCTTCTTTAGTCACTAAACTAAAACGCTTTTTTAACTTCTCTTCCTCCTCCTGTCAAACGATTGCTTCCTATTTATCCTCCCGTATCCAAAAAGTAATTTTCTGCCAATCCGAATCCAGCTTCCTCCCTACTCTTACCGGTGTGCCCCAAGGTGCTGTGTTCGGTCCTATTCTCTTCTCACTGTTCATCAACGACCCCCAACATCCTACATCCAACATCTTTTCTCTTGACCTCCAACATTGCTTATACCACCTTTTTGCTGACGACTTCCAGTTGTATCTTTCAGGTAGACTTGACGAAATTTTTCCACCTCTTGAATTCAAGAGGTGGATGGTGTTGAAAATTTCGTCATGTTGATCTCTCAGCCGTTTCAGTGTGGGCACAGAGGAATGGTATCAACATCAATCCAGCTAAATCTAAAGGCATCATTATTTCTAAAAATTCGGTACCCTCTGATTCTGTTCCACTGATCCTTATGAGTGGATCTGTCATCCCATACTCAACGTCAGTCGTCAGCCTTGGGTTAGTCATTGACGATACCCTTTCTTGGAACCAACACATTGGGCAAGTTTGTAGAAGAATTTATAGCTCTCTCCACCCACTTCGCAAACTTAGTAAATTCTTTCCTCCTAACCTTAAAAGATAACTGGTTGTTGCGTTAGTTGCACCCCATTTTCTATATTGTGATACCTACTATTGTTGATGGCACTACAGAATGGACGTCCTACCAGTTACAATTTGAAGCCATAGCTCGTCGCAATAAATGGAGCCCCTCCGCCATGGCTGAAGCGCTTTATAAAGCTCTAACAGCCCCTGCAGTAACTGTGTTGTCCCGACTGGGCCGCGGATATACCTATGAGCACATAGTCACAGGGGCGGCTCGTGGGCTCAGAAACTGGTGGGGCACCAGGGCAATATTTAGGTGCATACCTACCTATTAGGTACTCACTATACGAACTAAAATCAAACTACCCTTATAGCTAAACTGCTTCATAATTAGTGGTATGCAGCTCTTAGCAAGTCAGGAAACATCGTTCTCCAAAGAGTTCTCTTGAGGAGAGGGAAGGTTACTGACCAGTATCCAGGATTGCCGACGAGGAGGTGGCTGCAAGGCAATCCCACCTACCCACCCAAATAATTATCTTCAAAATGATAGGGAGAATAAAAGAGAAATTGTGACTGTACGAGTACTATTCAAAGAGTACATTATAAAGGTAGTCAAAAAATTATATTATTGGAGTTTCTATTACTGGGGTTTTTAAAAATTAGCAATCGCGACCATCTGCTTCCTAGCCGAGTGGTACCTTGAAAACCCCCTCTAAAAATGTCCTCTTATGCCCAGATTGCACATACGTTTTCTTATCCAATCGTATCAAAACATTTTGAACGATCACAGAACAGCAAGATTGATTTCAACTAGCTTTTAGAGTTCGTTGGTTAGCTCAAACAAAGCTCGAGTCAACGAAGTCACCATCAGTTTCAGGGATAACAAATAAATCAGTATTCTCAACGGTTGGCTGAGCTACATAATAATATTATGTATATTACTGTTATTAACTGTTATTAACTTACAGAATGTAGAAATCAACAAATGAGATTCCCTTGGGCGAATAGTGGTCCACTTCAGTCTTGACGACTAGCAAAGCGTTCACGCGTTGCACGTGAAATATTAAATTTCAACGTTTAGTTGATTAATATTATGGAGACAATAATTCACTTTTACTATGATGAGTAAATACGAAGCTAAAAACCACCAGTCAATGCATTCAAAATATAACGTCAGGCAACGTTTTGATATCATTCTTATCGAACATGGAAGAAAGCAAGGAACCATGGAAGAATGAAACTCCCTTCTTCCTTGACAAGGAACGATTCAACGATCGATTGTTTTCGGCATTCAAGTTGATTCGATATTTTGGCCACCGCCCGGAACGGCTCCATTTGTGGAACACTGGTTGCCTTCCCCCACCCCAGGAAGCGCCTATCCCTTCAACATTGAGACTAGGGCACTTCTGGTCGTTCCGATAATCGACTTTTTTAATCGATAAATCGAAACAAAATGCGTTGAGGACACGACTTTTATCACAGTCACTGTGACACAGTGTACTGCTATCGAAGTCAGACGAAATAGCCGCCCGCCTGCAAGGCAGGGACCTTGCGTTTTAAAATAGGTTAAGAGTTTTTTCCATGGAAGTGGGTAGTAGTAGGTAAGATTTTTTTCTCCTTGTTCTATGTTTTTTCTGTTTTCCTTTGCAAATTTTTGGGTGGGGCGAGGGCCAAGGTGGCCTTATGGACGAGCCGCCACTGGTTAGTCAACGCGTTGGAAGACCGTTTTGGGGATACCAACCAGACGCAGCTATCTATGACGCTGTTAAACGTTAGGGTCCAGTTGCCTGGTGAGGGAATCCGAGAATACCATACAGCCATAAGTGATCTAGCTCGGAAGGCTTGGCCCACAGAAGCAAGTGCAGAGAGGGCAACGGCTTTTCAGGTTGTGAAGGGGTTGAGGAACGCGGAAGTTAGAAAGCTAGTGAGCACCCAATGGTCTACCACCATGTCTGAAGCCTTGTCTGTTGCTTTACGGATGGATGCTGCTTCTGAACTCTCGGCACCCTCTTCCGTACGCACCGCCTTGACAGATGAGGATTCTCGAGGAGGGTCTAAAGGCCGGTCCAGACGCTCCGTTTTCTACCACGACTAAGTTTGCGCAGACTTCAGAGGTCCTCAGCTCAGACATCGCACAGTCGTCCAGGGGGGTTTTTAAGGTCGCTGAGTTCATTTCTGATATCAGATTTGCGTTTAATTGAAAACTTAACACCATTATAATTTTTAATGGCTTATCCAGATCTGATTCTGACCTTTATAGCTGTGAATTTACAAGACTAAGCGTTTTCATGGTCAGATTTACGTTTCATTTTAAAAATGCACCGTAAATTTGTGATTTTCTTTAATGATCTTTCGAAGGATTACGCTATTTTAGATTGACAACAAAACATAAAGTGTCAAAATGTATTTAGCTTTATTGTTAAAAAAAAAAATCATCTTAAAACAAAAAGCTAACAAGAGCAAAATAAAATTATCTTTATCACAGAAAGGTATCACATTGAAAGAAGAAAAAGAAAAAAACACAGGTATAGGTAATGGCTTAGAAATATCACACGAAACAAAAAGTACACTAATAGTACGAAAACTTACAGACTTCGTCATAAGTCACAAAAACTAGAAATAACAACAGAAAAAATCGACTAGTGAAGCCATAGCAAAAAAAAGTGTTTTACATGGCAACTTAAATCACTTCAGAAGCGCGCTTGTCTTGCCGGCGGCGGCCA
This sequence comes from Stenodema calcarata, assembly GCA_963920205.1. Lineage (NCBI taxonomy): Eukaryota > Metazoa > Arthropoda > Insecta > Hemiptera > Miridae > Stenodema > Stenodema calcarata. The sequence goes on from OY986058.1 coordinate 27,396,110, forward strand.
GCGGGCAGCAGCGGGAGGGCGCCGACTAACCTCACTTTTATGAACACGTTGCGGCGATTTTCGAAGTTTATTTCAAAAAGCGCAGCTAGGCGCAGACTTTGCGGATAGAATTGAGTAACTAGGGTCCTTGCCTTCCCCGTGAACCAAGTGAAACCCATGTGTTATGGTGTGGTTAGAAGAAAACTCAAAAAGAAGATTTTATATTGGCGGTCTCCGCACTATCACTCATATATTTGTTTTCGGGCTTCGGCGTGTTTTTAAATTTCGGTCGTGGTTTCGTTAGACACCTTAGGGATCACAGAAAGAGAGGAGCATTGCCATTTCCGTCTCAAAACGCAATATGTTTGAGAAAATACTTTCTGAAAGTGACCTTTGCATTGCGAGGGAAGACATGCCGCAGAACCTCTCACTTATACGGCTTGTAAACGAGATTCAGAATTTTTTAAAATGTAATTCATTGCTGGAACAGTGTTCTTCGGTCTTTTTTCTGTCGGGGGAGACCCTCCAATACTTCACAGGCAGACTTTGAAAAAATGACTTTTTTCCGGCAAAAGCGGTCCGCTAGACCACTGTGCATCGCTGCAACTGCGCGCCTTCCCGACGGACTCAAAACCTCACCGTTTTCCGGCCCCCACGCAACGTCTTGTCTGCAACGACTTGGTCTGCGCAGGCAAGTCGTGGTGGAAAACGGAGCGTCTGGACCGGCCTTTACATCCACCTACCCAAACCTCGATTAGCTGACAAACGACGGCACACACGAGATAGTTTGTTGGATAATATATTATGTGACAAACCTGGGCACACATATTTCATCGATGGGAATGCTTTCACTTTTGACACCAATGTTATAAAGGTTTATATTTTCAACAATTGATAACAAGAAACTCAACTCTTTTCAATTTTACAACACAAGAACAACATTACATATGGTTTGCAACCTCATAACACTATTTTCTTCCATTCGCTCTCGTCTTCATGTGCCAAAAAATTGCTTGTAGCCCATAATGCCTGTATTCGTTTTATTCACAACATCAAACCTCGACATTCTGTAGGAAATCTAAATCTTTTCTCCCTCCCTTTAAATAAATACTTCGATCTCCGCCACCTCATTTGTACCTATTTTCAAAATTTTGAATAATTATTCCATCCCACCCTACCTGTATAATATTATAACTAAAGCATCATCTCCCCGCTCAAATGCACTCATGATCGTTCGTCACACCATCATATTATGATCTTAACTTGTAAATTTATAGGTTTTTATTCATCCTTTCTTTTGTATTATTTTTCTTAACTACTTTTTTCATTGCCTATTTTATGTAATTTATATATTTCATGTAATTCATGTGTACTAAATGGGCCAATCGGCCTTTCTACAATAAATTTTTCATTATTATTATTGGTTTATTATCTTCGATAATGAACCATTGGAATCGCCCAAAGAAAAAAAATGTTAACCCCCCCTCAAAAAGTTGTTTCAAGATACGTAGATTCAGAAAATCGAATAAAAAATAATCCGTCCGTCCGCCGTATGCCGTTGGCGCCACTTTGCCCAGTTAGCGTTGAGTTAAAATTACGAAATTTGGTTTCTGGGTTTGGACCAGCCCCACAATGATCCTCGAAACTTTTCATAACCCTAGGTCAAGGGGAAGGGGTTCAAAACGAATTTTGAAAATTCCAAAACTCGAAATATTCATATGGAACGGTATGTTTTTTAGTTCACATTTAGATAGAGTTTATTCCTAAGAATTTTTTAAGACCATCCGCAGCTTTGTAAGACCAGCCGTTCGTTCACAATGACGGCTCAAAGGTTGAGCCTGTCGACGCGATCGTGAATCAAACGGTTGAAATACAGGTCGACTCGATTTTCATACTAACTAGCTGTTTGGAACATCATATGGTTTTAGTGATGTCGAGTTTTTGTTCTGAGGTGCGTTTCGTGCTACGGAAATGAAGGTAATTTCGAATGTTCGTTGGTAGGTAGTTCTTTTATAGAAAAATTTAAAAGTATTAAAAACCCTAGAATTATATCGTAATCATTAAATACAAATTATTAATACCTAACAATAAATTATAATAATTTTCACTAGGTACTTGATAAAATTATTAATAATTAGTGATAATTCATAATAATAATTAATCTAACATTTAGGATCTAGACATTTAGACCTAGTGATCTAGACAGAAGGGTGATCTGTACAAAGAAGATAATGAACCGTTGTGTCAAGAATTTGCAGAGTTTTATATATAATAACGTAGGTATGTATGTATATACAGGGTGTTTGTGTAGTGGACCACCCTTTCTAACTCCGTTATTTTCAGGAAAATGAAAACAAGCTTCTAAAGTACCTAACCTCCCTTTATTTTTTACAATGAATTCAAATATCTCATTACCGCACTTTGCACATGCGCAGAAACATGCGCAATTTACACCAACTTCGGTTTTTCAAATTGGTACCCTAATTTTTTATTGCAGATTCAGATTCATAAAATAAATGAACATTTCATGAACATTTGATCCCTCAATCGATGAATTTGACTGCGCAGAACCTGTTCTGCGAGCGTGCAAAGTTGCTCAGAAGCCAAATATCGCAAAACATGGCGTCTAGTAATCCCCAAGTATGGCACATGAATTTTCATTGTTTTTCAACGCTGATGCACATGGTGCTATCCGTTTTTTGATTTGAACGATTTGAACGAAATATGGCCGAAAGTCGGTTATTTTGTATTAAAAAAAAAGAAAAAAAAAGTGTTTTGAGGCGTGTGTTTGCACATGAATTACATAATTTGCTATTCCCATCCCCTCTTCCAGTCTCAACAGAAGCGAAAGGTATTTCTAAAATAAAATAATAAAACCTTGCAGCTGCACCTGAAATTACATAATCCGTTGTTAAAGCGGTCCTCGTGTTCCTCCGTTCAAATCGAACTCGGTCCCTAGTGTCTCCACTTGATGACTGTTGACCCTCTCCAATATGCGAGCAAGTGACTGCATGTCTCATATTATCGCACAGATCAAGTTATTTGCACTCTGGGAGGCCCAATCGTTTGGTTAATCTGCTTCTCGTGCAAACTATTTTTCTCAGTTTCTATCAAGATGCCTCCCCGATTCAACGCAACTCAAATGACCGAGATCGTCAAGGTATACTACCAAGAGGGCAGTCGTGCTTGGAGAGCAGCGTAATTATCACCGTCTAGTTCTCCGGACTATTAAACGATTCCGTCAAACCGGCAATGTGGCGATTCCTCGCAAAATGGGTCGACCTCAAGCAGTAATGGATTACATCCTATGGGGTTACTTGAAGGACAAGGTATACAGTGCCGACCTTCCTCCAATCGCAAGCACTGAGGAGCTGAAGCAGAGGATCGTAGAAGCGTGCGCATGTGTACAGCCTCATTCCATTACGGGCGCGCGTGGGTGAGGAGAGCGCAAGCCTGTGTAGAAGACAATTGACGTCAGTTTGAACGGATTATGTAATTTCTTATTTTATTTTAGACAAATTTTTATTTTTTTTAATTATTATTAATTTTTTTTTTTTTACGGAAAATTCCGTTTTATTAAGAAGAAAAATTTATTTTTAATCCCGCCATAGCCGGTTCTAAGCCCGAGTTTCACTACCCTGAAGTTGTGTACGAATTCATAATCGAAACTTTGCCCCGTTGCCACGCCTTTGGATCTAATAATACTTGAAATCAGCAAACGGGAATCAATTACGGTGATCAAAAGCTCGATGATGTCACAAATTTTCGAAATTTCAATTTTGGAATTTAATGAAAATTAAGAGTTTGCCCAGTTGCCATGGCGTGAAAAATCTTAAAAAAAAAAATAATTTATTATTGATTCGGATTGGGAACGAGTATCTTTAGATAGTTCTCTTCGATTTTTAAAATTTCTAACATGGCGGTCATATTCATCAACATTGTGGAAAAATAGGTGGAGCCGCCGCTTTCCTCATCTTTGCCCAGTTGTATCAGGGTGAAATAAAATCGTAATTATAAAATTGAATACATATTCTGAACCGTAATTAAATTCTCCAGATAGAGGTTCTCTTCGATTTTTCAAATTCGTAACATGGCGGTCATATTCATCAACATTGTGGAAAAATAGGTGGAGCCGCCACATTCCCCAACTTTGCCCCGAGTAGACGCCTATTTACCAAGACTTAAATCCAAATGTTATTGATGATTCTGAACCGTATTTCAATTCTCTAGATAGATGTCCTCTTCGATTTCTGATATTCATCAACATTGTGGAACAATAGGTGGAGTCGCATCATTCTTCAACTTTGCCCAGTTGTATCAGGGTGAAAAAACTCCGTTGACACAACGGTTTATTATCTTCCTTGTGCAGATCACCCTTCTGTCTATACCAGACTGTGTTGCAAATCGGCACCATACCATATTCTCACCGTACTCATACTGTAGCATAGATCATAAGAGAATGTTTAACCAAATAGTAGGCTTTATTGGTCGGAATCAAACTGAATAGAAATTATGGAAATTGTAAATTCAAACGCGTTCATGGATACGATGCAAACATGTGACAAATTAACATTTCATTCACCCCGCCCCTTAGAATCGGACATAGTCAGCCAGGTATCCTGGGGGATTCCTTGCTCTGGTACTTCTTCGAACAGTAGGGAACTCCTGACAGGTCTCAGGCGTTCCTGGGGTAAGCCCCGGGTGGTTGGGCAGAGGGGTAGGCGTTGTCAAGGGGGTTGGCGTTGGTGGCGTAGGTCCTTCAGATAAGCCGTTGATATCTCCACCTTCGACTCGGGGTCGATAGCTTCGTTGAATGGTGCTTCGGACGGTGCAGGAGTACATTCCTCTTCTCCCAATGGTGCGAGATGTCTGGAAGAAACAGTAGTCTCTCGACCATTTGGATACCGAATCCGCGCGTAGTCATGTCCACCATCCAGCAGTGTAACTTCTTCAACAAGTGGATCAAATTTTGAGCGACGATCAAACTTCCTCAATAAAACTTGTCCAGGATTCAACAGCCAAGTCGGAGTGGAGGCGTACAGTTAGTGGATGTACAAAGCATCGACCGTATGGCATGCAGCGCTTCCTGAAGGACCATTTCCCATTGATTTATGTGGAACCCATTCTCCTTGGTGGCAAGTTCGATTGTTTTCCACAGTGTCCCATTTAACCGTTCGACTTGTCCATTTCCTTGTGGATTATATGGAGTGGTTCGGCTGGTTGCAGTTCCATATTCAGCCAGAAAATTCTTCAAGTCCTGGGACATGAACGATATACCACGGTCAGCGTGAATGTATGCAGGTGCCCCAAAGATAGAAAAAAGCTGCTGAAGTCATTGCTTAACAGTCTCAGAGCTGACATCACGGCAAGCAAAAGCAAATGGAAACCTGGAATATTCGTCTATGATTGTTAGCAAGAAACGATTCCTAGAGCTCGAAGGTAGGGGACCTTTAAAATCCATGTTGAGTCTCTCAAATGCGGCTGTGGCTTTTATAAGGGTTCCTTTGTGCTTAAAAAATTGCGGTTTCACTTCAGAACAGATTCTACATGACGAAGTGATCCTACGTATATCTTCCAAGGAAAATGGCAAGTTCTTGCTTCGAACCCAATGGTTCATTCTTGTTACTCCCGGGTGACTGAGTGAACGATGGAGGTCAGAGAGATGAGAGAGATTATTCGAAATGTAGCATACCCTTGAGAACGCGTCCGCTGCGTGGTTCTGCGTTCCAGGCCGGTATATTATGTCATAAGAGTACCATGCTAGTTCCATGCGCCAGCGAACAATCTTCTCATTCTTGATTTTCCCCGAATATTTCAAGTCAAACATGAAAGATACTGAACGTTGGTCAGTGACAAGAGTAAAATGTCGCCCCAATAAGAAATGTCTCCAATACCGAATGGCCTCTACAATGGCGTAAGCTTCCTTCTCGATTGATGAGTGGCGTCTTTCTGAGTATGATAACGTCCTTGAGAAGAAAGCAACAGGTCTGCCAGATTGCGTAAGTGTGGCTGCAATTGTAGTGTCAGAAGCATCGGTTTCTACACAGAATGGGACGTCATTCTCTATGTCAATGTGAGTCCGCTACAGCCGTTTTCAGATCCGTGAAAGCCTTAGCTGCATCATCGGGAAGTGGAAAAGAGCCATTGACAAGGGGCTTGATTCGTTCAGAAAACTTTGGGATGAATTTTGAGTAATGGGAAAACATCCCTAGAGCTCTCTTCAGAGACGCCTGGTCTGTTGGTAGGGGGTACTCGAGTAAAGGCTTGAGTCGATTGGGATCTGGACTTATAGTATGGTTAATAATAGCATGACCAAGGAGGTGTATGGCTCGAAGGGAAAAAGAACTCTTCTCATTGTTCACGGTTAGGTTGTATTTGCAAGCTGCTTCCATAAATCGTCCCAGGTCATGTTCCTTCTGATTCTTCCCACAGACTGTCAAATCGTCCAAGTAGGCAAATGTATCTTTCAACCCTTCTTCACTAATAATGGCATCAACGACCCTCTGAGATCCAGCCACTCCATTTGTGACTCCAAAAGGAATGCGAGTGAATCGGAAAAGTTTACCACAAGCCTCAAAACCTGTGTACGGCCGATCCTGCTCAGGAATGGGTACTTGATGATACGCACTTCGTAGATCAATGGTACTGAATACAGAATAACCTGCAACCTTGTTCACGATATCACTAATTCTAGGAAGTGGGTAGGCATCGAGTTGAGTAAAACGGTTGATAGTGCGTGAATAGTCGATGCACATTCTGCGTTTGTGATTCCCTCCCCCAGCAACCAATACCTGGGCTCGCCAAGGAGAAATGCTGCTTTCAATAATGCCGTCATCAATTAGTTTCTGAATTTCTGCTTCAATGAATCGAGTATCTTCGCTAGAATGGGCTCGGGACTTAATTGCAATTGGTCTACAGTCGCTGGTAAGGTTTGAGAAAAGCTGGGCTGGGGCTACCTTTGCAACTGCAACGCACACCTGTAATGGAGCCTTCGGACCACCAAAATCGAACTGGACGCTAGAATGTTGTTGCAGCAAATTCCGACCTACAATCAGCTCAAAACAGAGGTCGGGCATAACAGAAAGCTCAGCTTTTGGATATGAGTGCCCAAGCATGGTGATGTTGGCCTTACATTTTCCTAGGATGTCTGCATGGTGACCTCTAGAAGCTAGTCCTACCTTGTGGAATGTTTTGTGAATGATCATGCCAATGTTCTTAGCTGTTTCCTCGTTTATAATGCTGATATCACTACCCGAATCAATCATGCCGCAGATCTGGTGGCGTTCAACTAGCACAGTCGTTTTAACTTTGGATATTCCGGATGAACATATAGGGAGAGTGACTGTAGCTGCCATGGAGTTCTTAGTACTACGTCCGAATGATTTGACTGCATTCCGAGAGCGGCAGACACTCATCCAGTGTCCAACTTTTTCACAGTTATGGCATTTGTCTTTCAACGCCGGACATGATGAGCGAGGATGTTTTGACTTACCGCAAAAATAACATGATCTGGTTCTTAAAGCATTAATTTGAGGCGCTTCATCAGCCACTTCGGCGGGATCGATTGTCGGTTGTACAGGAGTAGATACAGGATTGACCGTCGGTTGTATAGGAGTAGATACGGCGTTGACCGTCGGGCATGGCCCACATTGGCTTTGTGCGTAAATACCCGCCAGTTCCAAGGCACGCGCTTGTGAGTGTGCTTCTTCTAACGTTAGCGTTTTATTCTCGAGTAATCTTTGGCGGATGGAATGGTTGAGCAAACCGCGAATAAATGAATCACGAATGCACTCATCTCGGTACATTTCGGCCGTAACTGCCTTGAATTGGCAATCCCTACTCATTGATTTAAGGGAATCCATGTATCGAAATTATATCATGATATACCCCATTGCTGATACAGCAGGTACCGACATAATAATATTATAAGGAAGGCCCTCAGCCTCCGCGAGCTCAGTTCTCGTTGTGCCTTTGCTGTGTGCGTGTCGCCTGTTACTCCGCGTCCCTGTTTCGCTTTGTGTCAACACCAAGTTCCTATTTTCCCATCATCTGAAGTTTGTGAACTATCATCAGTGAACTATCCACCGAACTACCATATTCACCAATTGTGTTTACTACCAATTGTGTAATTACCATCTACACCGTCATTGTCTGTCTATTTCCGAATAAAACTTTTTAAAAACTCAATCGGCAAGACAGAAGACGTTTCTGGCGCAGTCAGTAGGACAAGTGTTTGACACGAAACAAGTGATTCGGGCGTTCAAAGTGAATTCTTAGTGCACGAGTTTTCACCGAAGGAAGTAGCAGTTCCAGTACGGAGGACACGCCCAGCTATAAGACACCGAGACTCCGACGAATTATCCTGCAGATGACTCCGTGAGTTCCTCAGCACAGTCATTTTTTTTTAATTCGTCGTTAAACAAACAACTTCACACCCCGAAGTTGGAATTTCACACCCCGAAATTCGCCTCTGACTTACCCCCAGCCAGAGTTTAGTTTTATTTCGGACACACCCCGTCCGATAGTTGTAAAGAGATTTTTGTTGTTAAATGCCTTTTTCTCTTTTGACGAGTTTATTTTGGCCGATAAGAAATGTATGATTGCCAAATAAACAAGAAACTAGTCAACAATGTATGTCTTGTAACTTATAAATCATGTTATGACTATTGTGATGTACCATGTTGTATTTTCACAAATAAAATATCTATCTATCTAAAGTAACGAATCGATCAAGAAGACGATTCCAATTTGAATTTTTATTCTGGACACACCCCGTCCGATATTCTTTAAAGAGAACGAAACACGTTCGAGAAGACGATAACATGTCATTTTTTATTCTCTCGCTCCTCAACGGACGCCCTTATCTTCACACCCCCCTTCTGCAAGCGCATCTCCAGCCCAAGGACAGCCTCCTGCTCGCCGAGACAACCTTGTTGACTCCGTCAAAACATTTCTTTTCTCTTCCTCGTGTACAATTTTTTTTTTTTGTTACATTTAAATACCTAACTCTTAATATTGTGTGTGCATGCTAGACTAAGTCATACATAATTCAATTTTCTTCTACGATAATTTTTGTTTGTCATTTTAAGTAGCGACCATCTTTTAGTTAACATTCCCAAATCAAAATTTGAACGGAAGCGTCCGAGCCTCCTAAAATACCTCTTTTACGACCACAACACGTTGCGTAGCTCCAACTCAGACATGTCGAACGAAAATGATAGGATCTCCTCTGGATTTAACCCTCTGACTACCCCTGACGATAGGACAGCCCCTGGATTTAACCCTCCGACTACCCCTGACGATAGGACAGCCCCTGGATTTACCCCCCAGCACACCCCTAATGACAGGACAGCCCCCGAATTTACCCCACTAACTCCCCGTAGATACAACATAACACCAGAACTTCGAAAAGACTACCTACAAATGAACCAAACTTTTCCGGAGAACCCCTTCTTTTGTCTAGATTCCTAGAGGTTTGTGACAGATTATACGATAACTTTCACGATCCCCAAGATCCATGTAGTTTCCAAAATTATTTTCTTTTTGATAGCATTTTAAACAAAATTTCTGGGAAAGCTACAGAAGTAGTTTTCTCTCATCATGTACAAACCTATCCCGAATTAAGAAGCATCCTAGTATCAAATTATTCGGACAGAAGAGACTTCTTAACTCTAACGTCCGAGATATCTAGAATGTCCCAAAAATCCCATGAAACATGTTTTGACTTCCATCAGAGAATAATGACCCATCTAAATTCTATGATTGCGTACCTTCAAATCAATAAACCGCAACCTGAGCAGGCCGTACTCAGCGATTTCTCCCGAGATTATGCCCTCCGAATTTTTGTAAATGGCCTTCATGAATCCACAGCAGCTTTATTGAGAGCCAGGAAATGCACCACTCTAGATGAAGTAATCATTATTCTCCAAAACGAATTTAACTTTTCCAAAACCGCTCCGAAACCCAACAACGTCCTAGCAATTTTCCACCACGGACTAATAATCCGCCCAACTTTACCCAAAAACCGAGACCACCTTTCCAATCCTTTAAACCCCCTAATAATTTCGTTCAAAAACCGTCCCCTCACACTTTTCACCCCTCATATCGTCCTCCCTTCCAAAGGAACTTCTCCAACCCAGGACCTTCGAACAGACCCACACAACAACCCTACCACAGACAATACTCTAATGGGCAATCCAAACCAAATGGTATGCCTCCCCAGAACCAATCGAGAAATTTTCACTTGATGGAAAATAACCCGGATCCGGAAGAAAACCCTCAAGAGGAAATTCCGGAAAAATCCAAATACGTTCCAGGATTTTTCGATGGTAACACATTTTTCCCTATAGAGAACAACTTAGAGAACCTAACCTTACAGGACCCCGTCGAAGTGACCCACGATTCTGACTCTTTTTTAGAGGTTACTTCGGAGCAATAAGCTCCAACCCACTACCCACTTTTGAGTTGCACAAAATAGGATCCGATCTTCCCTTCATAATTTTTCCCAAATTCAATTTAAAAATTCTAGTAGATACGGGATCAACCCGTTCGTACATCTGTTCAAAACCTGCTTATAAATATTTCCCCAAACATTTGAAACCACAAGAGGGTATTGTAAAAACAGCCCACGGTTTTTCTCGCTTCACTCACCAGACCCTTGTACCATGTGGCGAACTTTTTCACCAAAACCACTTAAAATTGCCTTTACATTATTTGATTTCCATGACCATTTCGACATGCTAATTGGTCTGGATAATCTCAGAGAACTGGGAGCCCTTGTTGATCTTAATAGAAACCTATTCAGAACTCCTTTTGTCAACCTACCCTTAAGGTATGGTATTAAACCTCATAATCCATTGGAAACACAAATGCATTTAATTCAGGCCCGAACAGTGGAACAAATTCCCATATCCATTGGAAATTTGGAAAATGGAGACGCTATCCTCAATAACGTCATCCTTCCCGGCCTCGAAATTCCCAATTGTCTAATCAGAGTGAATAGCTTCAAAGCCTTCATCCATGTCACCAATCCCCACGAAGAGCCAGTGCAATTAATATTAGACCGCCCCTTTTTAGTTGAACCTATAGATGACCTACAATTCACCGAACAGGACCCGCCAGAAATAGTTAGGAACAAACCAATCAAACGCTGGGTCGATTATTCGCGTTTCCGCCTTGATCACCTGAATCCTGAAGAACGTAAAGCCATCCAAACCCTCATTAGAGAACGTTGACGCGGACAAGTGAGGAGGAAGAAGCGGCAATAGAATTTCAGCATTCAGTGATTAATTTATGAAATAAATGTAAATCGTTACCTGCGATATCTCGAAATAGATGTAAATGAACGTTTCACGTTGGTTTGTCAGAGGTATATTATTCTTGTAATGAACACAGAGAAGCAGAGCACAGATAAGAATCAAGAATTCAAGAGGACTAGTTTGTAGGAAGTCTAGAACGCAAGTCAAGAACGAAACAGTGAAACATGTGACATTTGATAAAACAAAAGCAGAATACAGACATGGGGTTAAATGTTACTGGAGACGAGTATATTGGTCCTATTTGGAAATCTACTATTTGACACTCCCTCCTTTACAAATAGGCAACAGGTGAGTCGAGAATCAACTGGTTTTTTTTTTCGGCCATGACAACAAGGTTAGTCAAGGCTAAATCAAGACATGATATTCATATAGGCATAGTCCAGTGTTACATGTTTCTAATTCTTAGCACGCGTTAAGAAATGGTGATATAAAATATATCTAGGGACGCGGGAGCGTCCCGCCCGCCAAGAAAACCGAAGCCCTGAAAACGGAAGCGACTGAGACACTGATTACGCGACGGAACAAGTTGGGGTTTTCACCCTCTCGTAGCTCTGGCCCCTGAGCGTCTCGAGAATTGATTTTTTGTACACCAACCCTCCAGGGGCACGTGAGGACGTAAACCAAAATTCAGCTCTCGGGAACATCAGGTGTCGGGGGTATAACAGTTTTAAAACCGCTATTTTTCACGTTTTTCGTGTTCTTCTTCTTCTTCTTCTCGTTGTTGTTGTTGTTCATTGACGGGGCTACAGTCCAGCAGACAAATCGGATCGAGCTGAAATTTTGCACACACGTTTGTTATGCTCCAAGGGTGTGCCTTTTGAACATTTTTTCTCCCTCCCCCCATTTCCCCCCCAATTAGGGGGGAAATCGTAATTTTTAGGAATTTCAAATGGTCATAACTCCTTCAAAATTGAAGCTTTTTCAGATTTTCTTTTTTAGTTTTATTCAGCTTTTCAAACTGTTTAATTTGAGATCAAAAAATGCTTCCTAAGGGGAAAAATAAAGGAGTTATGGTGATTTTTCTATTTTCAACAACAACTGCCGCAAATATTGATGAAAATTGGTGCGGTTGGTCTTAAAATGTCCGCTAGGTTGTCTAGAATATGCTCAATAATTTTGAACTAAATCTCAATCGATTTGACTAATCCACAGCCAAAAATACGTGAATAAATTCCACATCTACTGATTTGGCTAATTTCCGAAAACATCAAAGTTGAACGGTGGTCAGAAAAATTGTCGTAGAGTGGCGCCTATTTAAGGATCGATAGGAAATTTTATGGGCTTTCGAATGATGGTAGCGCACTTTCACACTTTTCCCAACGGTTCTCGAGTTATTCGCGATTGTTGGTGTAAAAACTGCGTTTTACCTTTTGCAAACTTTCTCTTTCCTCTTTCTCTTCGACACCAATAATTACAATTATTGTAATGATTCTCAACAACAAAAATTTGCACAATCCCCAAGAAAAAATGCAACCAATTTTCAAAAAATTTCTATTACAAATTTATTCAAATTTCTAATTCTTTCAATTTTTGGTTTATTATCTTCGATAATGAACCATTGGAATCGCCCAAAGAAAAAAAAATTTTAACCCCCCCCTCAAAATTTGTTGGTTTACGTTTCAAGATACGTAGATTCAGAAAATCGAATAAAAAAAAATCCGTCCGTCCGCCGTACTCCGTCCGCCGTCCGCGCCACTTTGCCCAGTTAGCGTTGAGCTAAAATTACGAAATTTGGTTTCTGGGTTTGGACCAGCCCCACAATGGTCCTCGAAACTTTTCATAACCCTAGGTCAAGGGGAAGGGGTTCAAAACGAATTTTGAAAATTTGAAAATCCATATCTTGAAAAATTCATATAGAACGGTATGTTTTTTATTTCATATTCAGATAGAGTTTGTTCCGTAGAATTTTTTAAGACCATCCGCAGCTTTGTACGACCAGCCGTTCGTTCACAATGACGGCTCAAAGATTGTGCCTCACAACACGATCGTGAATCTAACTGTTGAAATACAGGTCCATTTTCATACTAACGAGCTCTTTGGAACATCATATGGCTTAAGTGATGTCGAGTTTGTTGTTCTGAGGTTTGTTGTTGTTCTGCGTTTCGTGCTACGGAAATGAAGGTAATTTCGAATGTTTGTTGGTAGGTACTTCTTTTATAGAAAAATTATTACCGACGTAGTATTAAAAACCCCAGAATTATATCGTATTAATTAATCATAATTAATAATAATTATTATTAATAGTAAATACGAATTATTAATACCTAACAATAAATTATAATAATTTTCACTAGGTACTTGATAAAATTGTTAATAATTAGTGATAATTGATAATAAAAATTAATCTAACATTTAGGATCTAGACATTTAGACCTAGTGATCTAGACAGAAGGGTGATCTGTACAAAGAAGATAATGAACCGTTGTGTCAAGAATTTGCAGAGTTTTTTAAATTTAATAATAAGAATAATAATTATACAATAATTATTATTGTATTATACAATAATTATTATTGTATTAAATTGTAATAATTGTTTTTAAATTGTTGATTGTTTTAATTAATCCAAAATTTTAAAACTAATATTCAACCAATTCGCAAAAATTTTGAAACTACTTATTTTTCAAACACATTTCGGATAACAAACAATAATTTCCAAAAAATAATTATTCTTGTCACAAAAACAAGAAACATAAAGGCAAATTAGTAGGCGTACTAATGTTTTACTAAATTTTGACTAGGATAAAACTTCATTTAGGAAAAAATTTACTAGTTACCTCGTAGGTACTTTTGTTAAATTGAACCGTATTGTATAAGTACCACTCGAAAACTAGCCATGCAAAAAGATGTGATATCCCCCCAAAAACAACTCCGTTGTAAAAACTGGCCCGCCAAAAAACCTCAGCCGCAAAAAGGAATGATATCCATTTTGCCCGCCAGCCACATATATAGGATGCTCGGTGCTTCGCACCTCGCTGTTGAGTATGCATATAGAAACCTGATCCTCCTAACCTCCACCGTCAATGTTTTCCTGTTCCCTGTCTCCTTCCCACAACCCCCTCTCACCCTTAGTCACCCTCGGTTTCACCTAATATGTTTCCTCTGTTACACCAGCAGGGAGCTTTACGCTTCTTTCAATGCTGTTGGCGGGAGCTTTTTGCCACATAAACAAGCCTGAATTGAAGCATTACTTCATTATAGGTGTACCACTACTGATTACTCGTGATCACCAGTAATACTTATAATATAGTAATGCGTTAATTCAGGCTTGTTCATCTGGCAAAAAGCTCCCGCCAACAGCATTGAAAGAAGCGTAAAGCTCCCTGCTGGTGTAACAGAGGAAACATATTAGGTGAAACCGAGGGTGACTAGGTGACTAGTTGTGGGAGGAGACAGGGAACAGGAAAACATTGACGGTGGAGGTTAGGAGGATCAGGTTTCTATATGCATACTCAACAGCGAGGTGCGAAGCACCGAGCATCCTATATATGTGGCTGGCGGGCAAAATGGATATCATTCCTTTTTGCGGCTGAGGTTTTTTGGCGGGCCAGTTTTTACAACGGAGTTGTTTTTGGGGGGTTCTTTACATCCGACACTTCAGACGGTTGCAAAACGAGAAGAGAAAAAAAACTCTGCAAATTCTTGACACAACGGTTCATTATCTTCTTTGTACAGATCACCCTTCTGTCTAGATCACTAGGTCTAAATGTCTAGATCCTAAATGTTAGATTAATTATTATTATCAATTATCACTAATTATTAACAATTTTATCAAGTACCTACTGAAAATTATTATAATTTATTGTTAGGTATTAATAATTCGTATTAAATAAATTTTATATAAATTCATATAAATTTATATAATTTATATAAATTCGTATATAAATAATAAATTTTATTAATAATAATAATTATTATTAATTATGATTAATTAATACGATATAATTCTGGGGTTTTTAATACTACGTCGGTAATAATTTTTCTATAAAAGAAGTACCTACCAACAAACATTCGAAATTACCTTCATTTCCGTAGCACGAAACGCACCTCAGAACAACAAACTCGACATCACTTAAGCCATATGATGTTCCAAAGAGCTTGTTAGTATGAAAATGGACCTGTATTTCAACAGTTTGATACACGATCCTGTTGTGAGGCACAATCTTTGAGCCCTCATTGTGAACGAACGGCTGGTCGTACGAAGCTGCGGATGGTCTTAAAAAATTCTACGGAATAAACTCTATCTAAATATGAAATAAAATACATACCGTTCTATATGAATTTTTCGAGATATGAAATTTTCAAAATTTCAAAATTCGTTTTGAACCCCTTCCCCTTGACCTAGGGTTATGAAAAGTTTCGAGGACCATTGTGGGGTTGGTCGAAACCCATAAAAAAAATTTCGTAATTTTAACTCAACGCTAACTGGGCAAGGTGGCGCGGACGGCGTACGGCGGACGGACGGATTTTTTTTTATTCGATTTCCTGAATCTACGTATCTTGAAACGTAAACCAACAAATTTTGAGGGGGGGTTAAAATTTTTATTTCTTTGGGCGATTCCAATGGTTCATTATCGAAGATAATAAACCAAAAACGCACTGAGGCTTCATTTGAAGGACTTCAGAAATTTGCAAGGGCTGACCGTACTGGGGTTCAGGACCAGAAGCATCGCTGTAGGCCGACTAACAGAAATAGCTAACGGCCTTCTAAGAGGCAAATTTAGCTTCAAATACAGCGAACTAATCAATAATAGATAGGTCCCAACAGATATCAGACATATAAAGGTAACCAAGTGTAATTAATAAAACGACAGTATTCACGTAGGTAGATAGGCGCAGTGAATCACGTAGGTAGATACAGTGACGAGTCATTGAACGGTCATGTATAGTTCCAAGGTTCCTTTTCACCTCTTTACATGAGTCCGACATGGCTATGTACTCCGCCTCACAAGTACTGAGAGAAACATGTCTTTGTTTTTTTTTTTTTTTATTTCCATGACACACCATCTCCAAGTCACGTTATAAGGTAACCAGTTGTCGATTTCCCATTTAAATCACTAGTGCCCAAAGATGCATCAGTGTAAGCGAGAATATTTTCGGCTTGCCCTGTGAACACAATTCCAAAATTCAAAGTACCTTTTAGGTATTTAATTATCTTAATTACACATTTTCAATCAGCTAATGTACACAATTTGCTTCCTGCTTAGGAAATTTACACTGAATGAGATATCCGGGCGAGTCCCATTTTGGATATAAAGGAGAGATCCAATAACTTCTCTGAAGGGAACATTTGGAGATGGTCCGGAAATGCCAGACTCTTGAAGTTGGGCATTCAAAGTACAAGAGGTAGGCATCATTGGTATTTCTGCGATATTCTCTTCAGGATCAAGATATTTATCTATCAAGTTTTCAATCATAGGCCTCTGGTGTAGAAATATCCATTTGTGATTCTCATCCCTTTCAATTTCAAAACCCAGGAACCTTTTGGGGGCGCCAAGGTTCTTAATTCGAATTTCCTTTTGGAGGCCCTCAATGATTTCCAAGGCTTTGTGATTATCATTAGAAGCCAGAAGGCAATCATCAACATAAATAATTAAGATCACATAAACTTTACCTCCTTCCCATTTAAAGATACATGATTGAAAAGGGTAGGTAACAAAACCAAGACTTGTCAGTATTCTGCTAAATTTACGATACCAAAGATTCGGGCTTACTTTTAGCCCGTAAAGAGAACGCTTGAGTTTGCAAACAAGGGGTTCATCTATTGTAGGGATAGTACCAGTAAGCTCCAACCCTTCAGGCACGTGCATGTAGACGGGTTTTTCCAGATCCCCATGCAGGAAAGCGGTGGTAACATCAAGTTGGTGAAGGGTGAGACCCAGCTTATTCACCACGGATAGAAACACACGAACATCTACAAGGCGGGCTACTGGAGCAAATATTTCTGAAATGAGGTACTTATTTGTATCTGCGTATCCCTTAATAACAAGGCAGCTTTTGTATCTAAGCAAACCATCTGATTCAATCTTCCCGGAAGATTCTTCCGCTTATGTGCCCACCGAGACTTGATAACTTTACTGTTTGGCGGAAGACTGGATTTGGGTACAAGATCCCAGGTGCCCATTTCCTGGAGCGACTGAAGTTCGCTTCGGATCGCATTCTCCCAAAACTCACTTTCGGGGGACTCCAAGGCCTCCTGATAAGTAAGGGGCTCAACATATTCTGAATGGGCATCACGCTGTAAGACAGCAACATCATGACAGAAATCTTCCGTCGATTCAGGTAGATCATTTTCACCGTCCAAATTCAGAATATCACACAGGGGCTTAGGATAATCCTTGACCCTGTCCCTGTAAACAATTGTCTCTATAAACTTGACGTCACACGAATTCACTAAGGTCCTATGCTGTTCATTGAACAGTACAATCCCAGTTTCGGTGCACTCAAGCAAATGCCCCTTTTTAGCATTGGGAGCGAATTTAGATTTTTGGTGAGAGTCTACATAGTGTACTAGGCAACCAAATCTTTTCATGAATTCAAGATTAGGGGGATACCCATGGACAACCTCAAAAGGACTTAGGAACAGATTAGCCGAATGCGGCATGCGGTTTGCTACAAAAACTACATGCTGCAAAGCATGCCCCCAAAAGCCTGGTGGCATCTTGGCTGACAATAAATTTACACGTATTTTATTCTTGAGTTCCTGGTTTACCCTTTCTGAAACACCATTCAACTCTGGGGAGTGAGGTTGACCTGGTATCCAGGTTATACCTTCCTCCAACAGAAGTTGTTTCAGTTCTTGGGTTTGGTATTCAAGCCCATGGTCCGACCGTAATCTAAACACAGAGCGCTTCTGCGATGTCAGAGCTTCAATTCGGCGAAGGCATCGTCTCAAAGCAATGTGAACTTCCCTTTTATTTTTCAACATATAAGCAAATATATATCGGGTATAGTCACATACAAATATTACGATATACATGTCCCCAGACCGGAAGTTGGCAGGACTTATTTTTCCCATAATGTCGGAATGAAGCATTGCAAAGGGCTTATCGGACCTATGTCTGGTAGAGGAGTGTGACTTTCTTTTTGTATTTGCCTCATGACAGTATTCGCAATTCAGGATTCGATCCGTAAACCTGACATGCTTCAACTCTGGCAAGAAACGCCTAGCAGCATTGAGATAAGCCAGCGAGGCATGATTCAGGCGCAGATGCCAAAGGACGTCCAGCATCGGTATTGAAGGAAACTCCTTTTCAAGCTTTAACTGATCGAACCTTGCAATGGCGGATTCAGTAGGCTTGGAGGGGTTTTGCTGTGGGGATATAGTCAATGGAATTGAATTTAGGGACTTAATTTTTGGTACTTGAGTTAGAGATGTTGATTCTGAAGGAGTTAAGTCGGTCTGTGAACTAGGACGGACATTTTCCCCTGATTTCCTCCCTCCCAGGTGGGCAATGTGTGACAACTGCGCACTAGTGAAGGCTTGGGAGCTCCCTCCGACCCTCTGAGGAACTACCAGTGCATGCTTTGAAATTTCCTGACCTGAGACTATCACCTGAATCTTGACACAAGTTGCCAAGCTGATGACTCAAAAGGGGATCCACTTGGATCTGACGACGCAAGCGCGCAATTTTAGGGGGTTTGGGAAGTCCCTCATCGGGTGCAACTAAGGGGAGGCCCACCCACCAAAGATTGTTTCTGAAAATCCTGTTTTCAAAACCCGACCAGTAGCAGGCTGAACAAATTCAACTTTGTCTTTTGTGAAAACAACTGAGAGGCCTACTTGGGTTAATTGTCGAACAGAAAACAGATTAGAGGACAAATGTGGGTTATACAACACATTGTTGAGTGTAGATGTCATATTATTGTTTTGAAAGGTTATTTCTCCACAATGACTTACTGAAATATCTGCTGAATCAGCACCATTTGCACATTTAAAAATCCTTGTTTTGGGCAGGGGCCGAAAGTTCGTCAGTATTTCCTTGATATTTGTCAGGTGTTCGGTACATCCAGTATCTACAATTGCTGCAAAAGAGCTTGGATTATCAGACAAGTGAAGGGCATTACCTGAGTGGGAGCGTTCGCTGACATAGTTGACAGACGAGAGTGATTCCAAGCACTTCTGTTCATCCGTTCCCATCACCACCCAGACTATTAGTGGAGCCAGCAATTGTGAAGACAGAGTTGGGGTTTTGTGAGAATTCCTCGGCCAAGTGACGGGCTTGACCCAGAGGGAGTCTGAAAAGCTTCGGCTCATCGGCGTTAGCAGGGACTAGTGGTTTAGGTCGAGACGAATTATTAAAAGTAGCTTGGCGGGAGGATTTATTTTGTGGTGTGAATTTCGAAAAATGGTTATGGCGGGCAGATGAGCGTCCAGAACGAGCGCCCTGGCGGCGGCACTGGTCTAAGGTGTGTGTTCCCCCACACGCAAAACACAATTTATTGGCCCTGAAGCAGGAGTCCCGGGTATGGCCCCTCTTTTTGCAGTACGCACAGAAGGCATTAGTAGCTGTGGTTTTTGAGTTTGAACGACCTTTGAATTTAGAGGGAGGTGTGTTAGGGGGTTTTCCAGGTCTGCTGGAAGAACGACCACGCTGTCCACCGCCTCTACCTCAAGTGGACGCCACCTTATTCCTATAGAACATCATACTAGAGCCCTGAGCAGATTGATCGGCTCGGAGCTGTTCGTCAGTAATAAGTTCTTTCAATTCTGAAAGCGAGAACTTGAATGAATTCAGTTCGGCTTTCTGAAACGTGAGGGTCTCTCGGATGGCATTTTCAAAGGTCAGTTTAACGTACGTCAGTTTATCTGTTAACATATCGGGATGAATTGAGGCAAGTTTTCTGTGAGTTTCGTTAAACCGAGCAATGAAATTTATTGCTCTTTCAGCCTGGGGGTCATAGTAGAAGGAGTTAAACTCGTCTACGAGTCTCCTAAGCTGAAAGTGAGAGGTTGGGTCACAGATAGTTTTTAATTTTTCAATAATTTCCAACGGGCTGGTCATGTCATACACCAGGTCCTGAAAGTATGGGGCAAGAGAATCGAGCATGAAGTTTTTAACCTTGTTAACGGCAACCTCCAACTCAGATGCCGTAAATTCTGACGGAGGACGCACATTGGGATCCACCACAAATGAGCACTCCATCGACTCGATCTGACTCAAGATGCCACGTCTCCAGTATTTAAAATTTGACTCAACGTCGTTTTTGACGAAAACGTACGCTGTCCACCTTACGGGCTCTATAAGTGTCCATAGGACGAGATAGAGAACCGAGAAGTGTGGAGTTATCTATTTGAGCATCTGGGGCAGATGGCACCTGAGCAGTCGATCCAACGGAGGGCGCATTCTGCGGACCGCAATCTACGTTCATATTCAAAGAAGGGGACAGTACTCCGGGATTCAAACTTAACGGTGAGGGATTCTGGTGAGGAACGCTCACTGACCTATTAAGAACTTGAGTCTGGTCTTGTTTTAGGGCCTGCAGTTCATCAATCCGTTGGGACAAACCGGCAACAGTTGTATTAATGCAATTGGCCAGATGGCCAACGGACGTTTCCATCCGGTTCGAAAACTCCGTAAGGAAACGGGTTAATACCTCATTTGATGAGCAGGCGGCTTGCACTCGAAGGGCATTCTCAGGTTCTCTATTGGGAACTTCACCCATCTCTTCATCGAGTGAGTCAAGGGATTCAGTTCGACGGAGGGTTGAGTCGTCTACTCCAAAGTCCATAGTCTCGGTGTTTTCCCTTCCACGCAAGATGTCTTTTCCAGACTCTTCGGACATTTTTGGCAACGTCAAGAAAAAAAATCTGAAACTGCGAACAGACATCAGAGACTGCTACACAGATGCAAAAGCACATAATCATGATCATGTGGGCATGATTGGTGTAAAATGCCGGCCTATTTCAATTGAAAAATAACTAGTAACATTATTATTATTATTATTTTTTTCTTTTTTGTAATCATGCATCAGGCAATTTGTTGACTGGCGTTCCTTCTAATTCCTTCTGTTGTAGGTGGCAAGATCAAAATTTACTTTTTGGTCCTCATTTATTACGCTTTTGTGGTTCTGTGCTCGGCTGGTACCAGTTGGTCGAGTCAAACCTTGCTATATTTGCTCAAAGAATGCAAATAAACAAGCTGCTGGTATTTACCAGGGCTGAGTGTTAATATAGGCACATAAATCAATGAGTGTGTGTGGTTTAGGTTGACCGTCATTTGACCGACCCTCGACATCCCTCAACATCACATAAATCAATACTAGATTATTCATAATTGCTGGCTTGCTTCCGCTACTGATGCAGAGGGGTTGCACTACCCGATTCGTCACTTTCCGATTTGCGAATAGTCGGCCCCGTAAATTTGTTTACTCGAGGCGACACCCTTTCTCTGATCAAATAAAAGAAATTGGAGTAAACCTCCCTAAATTATTACAGAAACAAAAACAAAGTTCTAGAGTTGAGAGAGCCGGAAGTATATACACAAATGGGTACTCAGAGAACATGCACATGAGCGCAGGTACTCGAATTTTACGGGTATTGTCGCTCGGTCCCACAAGAGATCAATTGAACGTATTTGCGCGAGGAACGAATTTAAGTGATGAAGTATTTCGGTTCTGCATTTGCGCTCTGGAAACATATTTTATGGTCCGATCAATAAGGTATTCTAAAGAAATCATAATGAGCCTCATTTAGAGTCCCCAGAGAGTCGTAGCCCAGATTCAAAAACGCTCTCATAGTCAGTACCGGCCGCAGCATCTCGGGGTATTTTACCCGGAAGATCTGAAAGGATGTCCTAGCGCAGGGTGTGAGTCAGAATGTGCACATCGTCCTTACGCAAAAATAGGTTTTGTGTGCACTGCCAAGGACGATCGTACCCCACTTCGGACTTGTGACAGGAACCAGAGACACACAATGTGTAACTATGTCACCTCAGTACTTGTTCGCAAAAGGTCGCGGCGTGGGCTGCCGCAGGACCAATCACTTCCGGAGGGATCGTAAAACGACGCTCGTGGCTAGGGAACAAAATGCATATTCAAGTGAACCTATGAAAGGATTAAGATACGCGTACTCCGTCGACGTCGAGTCGGGCGTATTGTTTTTGTTTACCAAATTCGTCAACAAAAAAGAAGTGATAAATGATAACGAGATAAGAAATGATAGCAATATAAGAAATGATGTGTGTTCTTCTCTAATTTCTTGCTCACGGCATTCTGCCACGATGGAGCATGGATGTTTCTTGAAGATTGTCACAAATGGTTGGGAAATGAAGACAACAGAGTGGAGAAAACAACACCAGATGACGAAAACGACAAAAAATGACAAACGACAATGACAAAATGGAGGCAACGAGATAGGAAGTGATAACAACAAAATGGAAAATTTAATGAATTTTTCAGCGGCCATATTTGATTTGTACAACAGGGATTCTTGTGGAAAAAGACGCCATGATTCAAAACATGAAAGGAGAGAAACGAGCAAGAAGAGAAGCATATTTGAAATTCATTCCTGGCGCAAATGTTCCGGATTCTCTGCTAAACAAATTTAAATTTGGGCTTGCAAAATGGGCAAGACTTTGAATGACTTTTAGATCGCGTTTTTCGAGGCTTCGATTCGATATCGTGTTGACGCGGACAAGTGAGGAGGAAGAAGCGGCAATAGAATTTGAGCATTCAGTGATTAATTTATGAAATAAATGTAAATCGTTACCTGCGATATCTCGAAATAGATGTAAATGAACGTTTCACGTTGGTTTGTCAGAGGTATATTATTCTTGTAATGAACACAGAGAAGCAGAGCACAGATAAGAATCAAGAATTCAAGAGGACTAGTTTGTAGGAAGTCTAGAACGCAAGTCAAGTACGAAACAGTGAAACATGTGACATTTGATAAAACAAAAGCAGAATACAGACATGGGGTTAAATGTTACTGGAGACGAGTATATTGGTCCTATTTGGAAATCTACTATTTGACGGAGAATATTACGATCTTTTCCAAAATCCCGAACAACCCCTCTCAGCTACCACCAATGTGAAACACCATATCCGTACCAATAATGAAACTCCTATTTTTGTGAAACCCTACCGTTACCCTAGAATTTTCAATGACGAAGTCCAAAACCAACTAGACAAATTGGCAGCCCAAAAGATAATTCGTCCATCAAATTCACCTTACAATGCTCCGCTCTGGATTGTTCCGAAGAAGTTAGACACAACTTGGTGACTCCTACGTTACCATCCTTCCAACTACGCGCTACGATCACGATCAGACATAACATTTCTTCATAGCGAGTGTGAGCCTGGACGGAATCACTTCTTATGTTCCAACAGCCTACAATTAACCGGAGAACACAAATGTGAAAATAAAATCCTTCTTGAAGGACTAAACAGTCCCTGCGACCTCCTTAGTTTAACCCTGCGGGAAAATCACGTCGAATTCTTAAATGAAGCCCAACGTTATCTCCTCCTTTTTCCATTCGAAGATCAAATAACAATAATTTCCAAAGACACCATAGAACACCTTCGACTACAGGGTATTTTCCTTATATCCCCTGGTAACGATACAATTTTATATAAAAATAAAACTCTGATCGTTCCCTCATAAAAATCGTTTCATAACCCCTCTTTGCTCCGCCATGAAAAGATGCCTTGGGATCTCAATAGAGAACCTTTAGTTAGCGTACAATTGAAAAGTCTAAAATCATTAACTGCCCCATCCTATCCCATTCATTCAACAAGACATACTGTAATGCGATTAATAACTCCTAGCTTTTGGACAATCTTATTATATTTCGTACTTGTGCTGTTAGTAGTGTACACGTTAACACGATATCACCGACACACCCGTTCCTTGGCTATGAATCCGTGACTTTTTGTGACTGTGCCCCCTCACCAGAATGTGCCCACTTAGGTTTCACTTACTCATCATATTATGTCTTTGTAATTATTTTTTACTACTAAAGCTACTTAATTTGTACTACTTATCGTATTGTATTATTGTATTGTTGTTATTGTATTATTGTATTGCTAGTGTTGAATTATTGTATTGTATTGTATTCTATCTTTTACTTTTGACGGTGCTTTTATATTGTTGCAATGTTCGTAATTTACTACCCTCTACTATGCTCGTCCGACCTGTTGTAAGCGCACAGCAACCCAATCAAAGTCAACTCTATCTCCACTTGAATGTTTGTTTTGCAGAAAACATTTTCTTTCTGAGAAAATGTTTTCTTTCTTAAGGGGGGAGGAATTATATCATGATATACCCCCATTGCTGATACAGCAGGTACCGACATAATATAAGGAAGGCCCTCAGCCTCCGCGAGCTCAGTTCTCGTTGTGCCTTTGCTGTGTGCGTGTCGCCTGTTACTCCGCGTCCCTGTTTCGCTTTGTGTCAACACCAAGTTCCTATTTTCCCATCATCTGAAGTTTGTGAACTATCATCAGTGAACTATCCACCGAACTACCATATTCACCAATTGTGTTTACTACCAATTACTATTTCCGAATAAAACTTTTTAAAAACTCAATCGGCAAGACAGAAGACGTTTCTTCGATCAATATACTCGTTAGGTTGTTGACTGCGAATAGAAAGCAAGTGTCTAGCCACTACCTCGTTCGGCGGTTTCTCGAATGTATCTTTAAGAATGTTTATAGCGTCATTGTATGTGAGAGTGACTCACCTACTCGAAGATTTCTGAGGAAACAAAGTTGATGAGGATGCGGAGCTTCCCTTCATCGGTAACCTCCATAGTGCGAAGGAAGTTCTGGAACCGTTGATGCCAGTGGCGCCAAAGTGTAGGAGCGGATGGAGAATCTGGTTTCAGATCCAACACTGGAGGCCGGAGTACGCGTGTTCCATTTTCGATGAAGGATTCCGACCAATAAATTGTAGTACCTATAGATCATAAGAGAATGTTTAACCAAATAGTAGGCTTTATTGGTCGGAATCAAACTGAATAGAAATTATGGAAATTGTAAATTCAAACGCGTTCATGGATACGATGCAAACATGTGACAAATTAATATTTCACATACCATGCCATACGAATTTCTTTCCTATCATACCATACTGTACTATACCAAATGATACATACAATAATATACCATACTCATACCATGTCCTACAAACCGAGTGAATATTGAAATGTCATCCATTTCTGACCTATATTTAAAATTTCAAGTCTGTAGCTCATCATCAAAATATAATTTGTTTAAACAAATAGGTATTATTAAAACAATTTTACAGACAAGAAACCGAGTGAATATTGCATTGTCATCCAGTTCTGACCTATTTTCAAAATTTCAAGTCAATAGCTCATCATCAAAATTTAATTTGTATTATTACAAAAAGGTATTATTTAAAAAAAATTACAGATGAGAAACCGAATGAATATTGCAATGTGGTCCATCCCCGACTCACGGTTAAAATTTCCTGTCCGTAGTTTACCGGGAAGATGAAAACAAAGTAGTTTTAATGATGGGCGTTTGGGGGGTTGACCGACCTAACGGCCGTTTTACACGCGAAGTTTAGAGTTTCTCCTAAACCTTTGTGCGCTCACTGTGAACGAACGGCTGGTCGTAAAAAAATCCAATTGGTCTTAAAAAATTCGTAATTTTTCAGGTGTTTCAAAGGTGAACTAAAACTTACACCGTTTCATGTAAATTCTTAGAGATACCTATGACATTGTCGAAATTTCAAAGTTCGTTTTGAACCCCTTCCCCTTGACCTAGGGTTATGAAAAGTTTCAAGGATCATTGTGGGGCTGGTCCAAACCCAGAAACCAAATTTCGCAATTTTAGCTCAACGCTAACTGGGCAAAGTGCAGCCAACGGCATACGGCGGACGGACGGATTATTTTTAATTCGATTTTCTGAATCTACGTATCTTGAAACGTAAACCAACAAATTTTGATGGGGGGGGGGGGGGTTAAAAACATTTTTTCTTTGGGCGATTCCAATGGTTCGTTAGATAGATAGATATAATGTTTATTTGTAGAGGTCATTGACCGTTACAAGAGTTCGTTCAAAAAAAACTTCCGTGAACAAAATAAGTGTATACTGGCATTATATCAAATAAATATATGAAAAAAGAAAATTTATAATAAATACTTCATTACAGCACATAATATCATAATTGTATAAATCGACAGTCTATTGGTGGCAAAGCAATTCATTCGTTTGCAGGGAAGGCACGCAGCATCAGAGATTGGGCCACGAAGTTGTAGACTGCGAAAGCCTTCGCACCGTCTTCACCCACGTCCAGGACATCACAAAGAACCGATTCCAGCTCGCTGGTACTCCTGCTTCCAAGGGGTTTCCCCGGTTTTATGTAAAACGAAAGGTAGTGGCGCCAATATGGTTCATACAGCGGGCATAGCAGAACCCAATGTATGGCATTCTCTACAGCTCGCAAATTGCAGTGCATACATGGCATCGTGCCATCTATTGTGTACGCCACTCTCTTATGGTAAAAGCGGGCAATATCCTTCGACGCTAGGCGCATCTGTGCCATGAGCCCCTCCACATGGATGCTCCTGTGGTTCCCCAAATAGTGCTGTCTTCCTCCAAACTCGACTATCCGCCTGTAGATCTACAGGCTCGAGCGGATTGAATGCAGAATCGCAAGTCCTCTGAATATCAAGGGACCAACAATGGTTGATGTACCGCTGCAGTAAGCCATTCAGTTCCACACCCAGCCTGTCAGAGGTCATGTCCTCCAAGAGATCCGCCACTCCAATCGCTAACAGTGAGGATTTTATTTTGGTGAACCAATTGTACCTTGGATCATTATTTGAGCCATCAGCATCCGACTTCATCAACTCCTCAAAGCAGACTCTCGGCCACCTCCCACTGCTCATCTTTAAGATCTTAGCTAGGTATTTGAGCGCACGTGAAAAAATGTGGGCGCCAAGACGAACTTGTCCACACTCAAGCCTAAGGTAGTGTCCCGGGGTGTTTCTCGGCAAGCCCAATTGGGATTTTAGGAAAGCTGACTGGACAACTTCAACTTCTTCTCCGCACCATATACCCCAGACCTCCGCCACATACAGCAGGACCGACTCGACCATGGTCTCAAAAAGTTTAGTCTTGGCATCCCATGACACTACTCTGCCCCTCCAGAAGATTTCTCTAGCACAGCCCATCGCCATTTTGCTCTTGGATATTGCCTGCTTCGCCTGCACTTTGAACTGACCTGATATCGTAGATAATAAACCAAAAAATCGTAATTATAAAATAGAATAATAAAATATCTAGGGACGCGGGAGCGTCCCGCCCGCCAAGAAAACCGAAGCGACTGAGACACTGATTACGCGACGGAACAAGTTGGGGTTTTCACCCTACCATAGCTCGGTCCCCTGAGTGTCTCGAGAGTTGATTTTTTGTACACCAACTCTCCAGGGGCACGTGAGGACGTAAAACAAATTTCAGCTCTTGGGAACATCAGGTGTGGGGGGTATAACAATTTTAAAACCACTATTTTTCACGTTTTTCGTGTTCTTCTTCTTCTTCTTGTTGTTGTTCATTGACGGGGCTACAGCCCAGCAGACGAATCGGATCGAGCTGAAATTTTGCACACACGTTTGTTATGCTCCAAGGGAGTGCCTTTTGACCATTTTTTCTCCCTCCCCCCCCATTTCCCCCCCAATTAGGGGGGAAATAGTGTTTTTTAGGAATTTCAAATGGTCATAACTCCTTCAAAATTGAAGCTTTTTCAGATTTTCTTTTTTTAGTTGTGTTCAGCTTTTCAAACTGTTTAATTTGAGATCAAAAAATGCTTCCTAAGGGGAAAAATAAAGGAGTTATGGTGATTTAACTATTTTCAACAACAACTGCCGCAAATATTAATGGAAATTGGTGCGGTTGGTCTTAAAATGTCCGCTAGGTTGTCTAGAATATGCTCAATAATTTTGAACTAAATCTCAATCGATTTGACTAATCCACAGACAAAAATACGTGAATAAATTCCACATCTACTGATTTGGCTAATTTCCGAAAACATCAAAGTTGAACGGTGGTCAGAAAAATTGTCGTAGAGTGGCGCCTGTCTAAGGATCGATAGGAAAGTTTATGGGCTTTCGAATGAGGGTAGCGCACTTTGGCACTTTTCCCAACGGTTCTCGAGTTATTCGCGATTTTTGGTATAAAAACGTGCGTTTTACCAGTTGCAAACTTTCTCTTTCCTCTTTCTCTTCGACACCAATAATTACAATTATTGTAATGATTCTCAACAACGAAAATTTGCACAATCCCCTAGAAAAAATGCAACCAATTTTCAAAAAATTTCTAATTCAAATTTTCCCTAACCCTAACCTCCACCGTCAATGTTTTCCTGTTCCCTGTCTCCTTCCCACAACCCCCTCTCGCGCTTAGTGCCCCTCGGTTTCACCTAATATGTTTCCCCTGTTACACCGGCAGGGAGCTTTACGCTTCTTTCAATGCTGTTGGCGGGAGCTTTTTGCAAGGCTTCTGAGAATTATAATATATTATTAGATATATTATATGTATTACTGGTGGTCACGAGTAATCAGTGGTTGTACACCTATAATGAAGTAATGCTTCAATTATATTATAATTACATTTTAGAATTATATTATAATTATTTATAAATATATTAATATATTAATTTAATTATAATTATAATTATATTTTATAATTATATTATAATTCTTAGACGCCTTGCTTTTGCAATGTCAGGCAGCCTGAAATGGCTCATTACTTTACTTTTGTACCAACACTAAGTACTCATCATCACCACTACTACTTGTATATCTAATTCTCAGAAGCCTTGCAAAAAGCTCCCGCCAACAGCATTGAAAGAATCGTAAAGCTCCCTGCCGGTGTAACAGGGGAAACATATTAGGTGAAACCGAGGGGCACTAAGCGCGAGAGGGGGTTGTGGGAAGGAGACAGGGAACAGGAAAACATTGACGGTGGAGGTTAGGGGTAGGAGGATCAGGTTTCTATATGCACACTCAACAGCGAGGTGCGAAGCACCGAGCATCCTACATACGTGGCTGGCGGGCAAAATGGATATCATTCCTTTTTGCGGCTGAGGTTTTTTGGCGGGCCAGTTTTTACAACGGAGTTGTTTTTGGGGGATATCACATCTTTTTGCATGGCTAGTTTTCGAGTGGTACTTATACAATACGGTTCAATTTAACAAAAGTACCTACGAGGTAACTAGTAAATGTTTTCCTAATTGAAGTTTTATCGTAGTCGAAATTTTGTAAAACCCCTGCAAATTCTTGACACAACGGTTTATTATCTTCTATGAGCAGAAAACCCTTCAGTCTGGATTAATAAATGATAAAACGTTAGTTACTCTACAGTAGAGTGCATATTGCATTGTCTTCCATCCTCGACCCATGTTTAACAGTTCATGTCATTCATTTATAATTAATTTTTCTACCGTTTTGGTTTATTATCTTCGATAATGAACCATTGGAATCGCCCAAAGAAAAAATTTTTTTAACTCCCCCTCAAAATTTGTTGGTTTACGTTTCAAGATACGTAGATTCAGAAAATCGAATAAAAAAAAATCCGTCCGTCCGCCGTACGCCGTCCGCGCCACTTTGCCCAGTTAGCGTTGAGCTAAAATTACGAAATTTGGTTTCTGGGTTTGGACCAGCCCCACAATGATCCTCGAAACTTTTCATAACCCTAGGTCAAGGGGAAGGGGTTCAAAACGAATTTTGAAAATTCCATATCTCGAAAAATTCATATAGAACGATATGTTTTTTATTTCATATTTAGATAGAGTTTGTTCCGTAGAATTTTTTAAGACCATCCGCAGCTTTGTACGACCAGCCGTTCGTTCACAATGACGGCTCAAAGATTGTGCCTCACAACACGATCGTGACTCAAACTGTTGAAATACAGGTCCATTTTCATACTAACAAGCTCTTTGGAACATCATATGGCTTAAGTGATGTCGAGTTTGTTGTTCTGAGGTGCGTTTCGTGCTACGGAAATGAAGGTAATTTCGAATGTTTGTTGGTAGGTAGGTACTTCTTTTATAGAAAAATTATTACCGACGTAGTATTAAAAACCCCAGAATTATATCGTATTAATTAATCATAATTAATAATAATTATTATTATTAATAAATACGAATTATTAATATCTAACAATAAATTATAATAATTTTCACTAGGTAATTGATAAAATTGTTAATAATTAGTGATAATTGATAATAATAATTAATCTAACATTTAGGATCTAGACATTTAGACCTAGTGATCTAGACAGAAGGGTGATCTGTACAAAGAAGATAATGAACCGTTGTGTCAAGAATTTTAATTTAATTTCTGAACTCGAATCAAATGTATATGGAAAAACTTTTCGATTAATTTTTTAAAATTTTCGATTAATTAAAACAATTTATTCTTATTATTGGATTTGAAAATTTGTTGCATTTTTTCTTGTGGATTGTGCACATTTTTGTTGTTGAGAATCATTACAATTGGTTTCGAAGAGAAAGTGGAAAGAGAAAGTTTGCCAAAGGTAAAACGCACGTTTTTATACCAAAAATCGCGAATAACTCGAGAACCGTTGAGAAAAGTGACAAAGTGCGCTACCCTCATTCGAAAGCCCATAAAATTTCCTATCGATCCTTATACAGGCGCCACTCTACGACAATTTTTCTGACCACCGTTCAACTTTGATGTTTTCGGAAATTAGACAAATCAGTAGATGTGGAATTTATTCACGTATTTTTGGCTGTGGATTAGTCAAATCGATTGAGATTTAGTTGAAATTTATTGAGCATATACTAGACAACGTAGCGGACATTTTAAGACCAACCGCACCAATTTCCATCAATTTTGGCGGCAGTTATTGTTGAAAATAGAAAAATCGCCATAACTCCTTTGTTTTACTCCTTAGGAAGCTCTTTTTGATCTCAAATTGAACAGTTTTAAAAGCTGAATACAACTAAAAAAGAAAATCTGAAAAAGCTTCAATTTTGAAGGAGTTATGACCATTTGAAATTCCTAAAAATTACTATTTTCCCCCTAATTGGGGGGGAAATGGGGGGAGGGAGAAAAAATGGTCAAAAGGCACTCCCTTGGAGCATAACAAACGTGTGTGCAAAATTTCAGCTCGATCCGATTTGTCTGCTGGGCTGTAGCCCCGTCAATGAACAACAACAACAACGAGAAGAAGAAGAACACGAAAAACGTGAAAGGGTGATTATCTGAAAATGTGCAAATTTTGCGTCCGGTCACTTTTCAACCTGAAATGTACGTGCCAGTCATTGGAAAAAAATCAGGACTATCCAGATACTTTTGTTTTACCATGGGGGCTACATTCTATCACCAAAGTAAATTTACAAGTAGTAAATATTAAATTCCAAATGGTCTTTTTTTCATTCCCTCACTGTGTCCGACCTCCTAGTCCTACACTTTGAAAATTCGTATTTGCTCAATAATTTAGGTTTCGTTTCATTTCACTAACTGATTCAATCAGTTATTTTATCAGGATTCCATTAAAAAATACCCCTCATTACTTAGCATAGCCAGCAAAAATAAATATATTCAAAATGGTATGTCCGAACGTTTTTGCTTCATTCCCTCATTTGAAATGTTTGGAGTGATAGCACAGAGGGAAGGGCTTTTCAATGTCTGGGAGAGGGAAGGGACGGTAGTGGGGAGCCCCTAGGAATGTTCGAGACCGCCAGCCAGCCCCTCAGTCGTCCAAGTTCGGTCCTGTTGGACACGCAGTGGGTTAGAATCCACGTGTGGCCGAATTGGTCTTCATTCCCTCATTTCCCAAAAAAAGGTAATTTCCAAAGTAATTCTTTTTCTTGCGCGTATTTTTTTTATAGCGAATGCTATAGGCTTTTGATTTCATGCTCATTTTTATTT
Organism: Stenodema calcarata; assembly: GCA_963920205.1. Taxonomy (NCBI): domain Eukaryota; kingdom Metazoa; phylum Arthropoda; class Insecta; order Hemiptera; family Miridae; genus Stenodema; species Stenodema calcarata. The sequence continues at coordinate 27,428,271 of OY986058.1, forward strand.
ATAGAAGAATAACAGTAATTAAAAAAAAATAAAAACCTTGAAAATTTCATTCCCTCATTTTTTCGAAAATTTTCAAAAGTGAGGGAATGAATAACGTTAAAATAAATGTAATTTACCGTACTTGAATGTCATGTGGGTCATCGAATTTTATGAATAGATTCTGTTTTTAAATTGTTACTGGAATGAATGAAAAGGTAATTTACCAATCTGCTGGTGAATTTCGGTTTGTTATTCAGTAATAAACCATTGTAATCGCTCGAAAAAAAAATTTTCTAACGCCCCTAAAATCTTTTGATTGAAATTGAACCAAAAAGGGATCAGTAGGTATAATTACGAATATATTACGCCAGTTTTTATATTCATTAATTGAGGCTTGATCAGTTTCAGAAGCCTTGTAGTTCCAAGCGTTGGGATTTCAAAGGTCATTTTTAAAGATTAGGGTTACCCTCTGAGATTTTGTTGATTTAATACGGTAGGTAGGTACGTTTAATAAGTAAATATGTACCCATTACATATCTGCTGTTGGTAGCTATGTATTTTTACCCAACTCTCTTTGAATTCAGCTGTTTCTTGTCTCTGACAGGAGGAGCCTTAATTCGTGGTATTACTACTGCAACAATGGCTCCCAAGCCGAAGAACAAGGACAAACAACAGCAAAAAGAAAAAAAGAAACAATATGACAGACTTCGCCGCGAAATCATGAAAAGTGATCCTGATAAAGCTCTAAAACTGAAACTGAAGGAGCAAGAGAAGTACAGAAGGAAGAAAGAAAAAAATCAGGTGAAGCTAGTAGCAGAAATGTCCGAGCGAGAGAAGAGAGCTGTGAGGAAAAAATGACGAGAAAGAAGCCTAGCGTATTTGAAAAGAAAAAGAGAAAAAGAGCAGCAAGGCATGCCACGTACAGCTCTGAACACGTCACTTTCCTGCTGTGGGTCTACATCAACCCCCTCATCAAGTCAAAAAAAAGCAGGCAGAAAGAGAGTGAGGCGTGCCCAAACTCAAACAGCAAGAGAAAACCAAAGATTGAGAACGGAGATCCTGAAGCTCCGTCGAAAATATGAGGCTATAAGGAAGTTGTTCAAAAGAACGCAGACCGCCTTGGAGAAAAGTGCAGATCCAACTTCACCAAGAAAAGTCGTGAGAAATTTGATGGAAAGTAAGGACAACTGCATCATTCGAAAAAAATTACTCCAAGGTGAAGTATTGGCGAGACAGCTGAATGACAGTTTCAAAAGATTGAAATCTAAAAGAGCCAAACGATTTATTGCCGACTCGTTGTCGCAGGAAAATGGTTTGCTGAAAAAATATGGGCTGCTCACCAAGTACAACTTTCTCGCATCCAGAATTTTAGAGGAAAGAAAAAAACACTTCACCAGCAACAATCACAGAGACATGATAGTCCGAAAAATAACTCAACAAATTAAGTCAGACGTTGAGAAATTCCTTGAGTTGGATGAAAACAGCCGATGCTCAGCTGGCAAAAAAGATTGTATCACTCTGAAGAAGGTTAAAAAACAAAAACGAATTTTGCTTGCTGACTTGATGTGCTGTATGAAAAATTTCTGCGAGACCACCAGTATAAAGTCAGCTACACATCTTTTTGCCGGCTTAGGCCTTTCTGGATTGTGAAACTCGATGTTTCAAAAAGAGAAACTTGTCTATGTCAGAAATGTGAAAACTTTGAGTTGATGCTAAAAGCACTGCATCACAACCAAGTCCTCGAAAGTCCGGCATTTCAAAGATATATTGAACAGTCTTGCTGCATTCCAAATACTTCAAACTGCCTTCATCGAAAATGTGATGTTTGCAAAGAGAAGAAAGTGTCTTTCAGCAACTTTGATAAGACCCAAATTGTGACTTTCCAGCAGTGGGGTACGACCAAAGTCCGATACACAGATCACAAGACCAAAAGCCCCAGAGAAACCACTCGACTTATGAAGCAGACACTACAAATGTCACTTAGTGATCTAGTCGGAAAAGTTAAAGAAAAGACCAGGGCATTTTTCGAACACCAAGGAAACATCTTACAACAGTATAGCGCCATAAAACAATTAAAAATGACTCTTGGCAAGGGAGATGTGCTCATTCACTGTGATTTTAGCGAAAACTATTGCACTAAGTATGCTAGCGAGGTTCAGGCCATCCATTTTGGAGGCAACCGCTCCCAAATTTCTCTCCACACTGTAGTGGTTTACTACAGAACAGATGAACTCAGTCCTGTGTCACACACATCGTTTTGTACAGTATCTCAGAATTTAGATCATGGGCCAGCAGCTGTATGGGCCCATTTGCAGCCCATTTTCCGTTACATCAGCACAAAATTCCACCCTGTTACAAACGTTCACTTCCTTACTGACGGCCCTTCAAGCCAATATAAAAACAAATCCATGTTTTATTTGTTCCAATACAAACTAAGAGAAGAATTCACCGAACTGAAGTTGGCCACATGGAATTTTCATGAAGCAGGCCATGGAAAAGGAGCGGTAGATGGGATTGGTGCGACCGTGAAGAGAACTGCAGACAGGGCTGTTGCCCAAGGAAAGGACATCAGTGATGTTGACACTTTTGTTAATGTTCTCTCTGACAAGATCCGGACATCCAAACTATTCGTAGTCGAAAATGCGTCGATCGAGAACATGAGAAGATCCCTCATCCCTATCAAACTGGCACCATTCAAAGGGACTATGCAGGTCCATCAAGTTGTTTGGACTAAAGGAGCTACTGATCTGCATATGAACAAATTGAGCTGTTCCTCATGTTCACGAGACTGCAAAGAATTCATGATTGGGACCCATACGTCATTGAGACCAAATGAAAAAAATGAAACACAACTCAAGAGATCGTCCATCGAGGTATGTTCAGTCCTCTTCAAAGATTTAAAAATGGCATGTCATAATAGGCATTTGCTAATTATTTGCAGTAGTTCAGTCAAGTCCATAAAATCTCATTCTTGTGATTATTTTTGTTCACAGGCAACTTCTCAAAAGCCAGGAAAGCACTTGAAGATTCAACATCCCAAAACCTCCCGAGCTGTAAATCACTACGAAAAAGTCAAGCACTCGAGACTTGATGAAAATTCAACACCTTCTTCATCACAAGCCGATTCCCAAACAAAAGAAGGACCTTCTTGCTTCCTCTCCCAAGAACCGGAGTTACACTCGATACTTTTCTCAGGCATGGATGCTTCCCCTGAAAATATTCCCATGCTTAGTCCTCTTGAGAATGTGACTAGTCACGTACTGAATGTAGCACCAAATATGACAATGAATGTTCCTAATCATGATATTACTTGCGATGTTATGATGATGCTTTCGAAGGATGACGATAACGATTGTAATGCTAAGATTGATTTCTCTGGGCAGGAAGGACTGATTTTAAACTCAGGCTTATGCTATAAGTGCGGTGGCTCAATTACTTCAAAGCGTCCGGGGATTTCTTGTGACATATGTGAGAAGATTATCTATCACTTACAGTGTGCTAATAATAATGTTGATGATAATGCAGGTATTTTTTGCTGCGCCAAATGTGATCTCACTGGATTGTTATTATCTGAACTTTAATTTTGTTTCAAAAATTTGTTAATTAGTGATTTAAAGCCGTTCAAGACTGACATTGTTTAGGCAATACCTCTGTGATTTTAGACTGTGACGTAGTGAATTAGTTTGCCTGCCATAATATGAAAATTGTTCTAGTGATATTTAATTCCTAGGGTTTTTTGTGGGTCAGTTCGTACCTAACCCTTTTTTTAAGTCAAAGAACTGACAAACTCTTCTTCAATTTTGGTTCCTACCTACTCGTAAATTTAGATGAGTATTATTTTGAGTTGAATAGCTCTAGAAGATTGTGGTATAATATTTTTTTTAACTTGCCTTCATTGAGAAATGTTTTTTTTTTTTTTTTTTAAAGTGGAATTGTGATTTACTATGGGGCAATTGATCCCACGTTCCAAGTAGTTCAGCAATACCTACAATTATAATGTTTACTGTTTCACAATAATATACTGTCATTTCATGTTTTGAAGGATCGTTTTTTCTTTAAAAAATATTCCAGTTCTCGAGTCAAATGGCAGGTTTTCACTCCCTCATTTTAAGATTTTTCACCCCCTCACTTCTCCTTCACTCCCTCATTTTTAACATTTTTTTAAACATTTTTTTCTACCATAATGAAAGGTACTCCTGTGTGACCACTACTCAAAAAATGAACGTACTATGCCAATAAGTTGAAATGAATTTTTGAAGCTCAAAATTTTAACTTTTTATTATTGAGATTTTCGGAAGTGAAATCGGTCCATCTTCGGATAATCACCCGAAAAATAGTGGTTTTAAAATTGTTATACCCCCGACACCTGATGTTTCCGAGAGCTGAATTTTGGTTTACGTCCTCACGTGCCCCTGGAGAGTTGGTGTACAAAAAATCAACTCTCGAGACACTCAGGGGACCGAGCTACGGGATGGTGAAAACCCGAACTTGTTCCGTCGCGTAATCAGTGTCTCAGTCGCTTCGGTTTTCAGGGCTTCGGTTTTCTTGGCGGGCGGGACGCTCCCGCGTCCCTAGAAAACTAATAAATTTTCCGCACATTTCTTAATATTTTCCATACAGACAAAGAAAAGGGATAAGGAAAAGGGGAAACGGGACGCAAAAACATTATTCATGTTTTGCATAGCAAATACCTCGTTCTATACAAAGTATAGAAGAGAAAAGATCCGGGGGGTCCAGGGGGGCTTGCCCCCCTGGCGAGGCGCGAAGCGCGAGTTTTACTAAATTTTGACTAGGATAAAACTTCATTTAGGAAAACATTTACTAGTTACCTCGTAGGTACTTTTGTATTGTATAAGTTGTTGAACCGTATTGTATAAGTACCACTCGAAAACTAGCCATGCAAAAAGATGTGATACCCCCCAAAAACAACTCCGTTGTAAAAACTTGGCCGCCAAAAAACCTCAGCCGCAAAAAGGAATGATATCCATTTTGCCCGCCAGCTACATATATAGGATGCTCAGTGCTTCGCACCTCGCTGTTGAGTGTGCATATAGAAACCTGATCCTCCTACCCCTAACCTCCACCGTCAATGTTTTCCTGTTCCCTGTCTCCTTCCCACAACCCCCTCTCACCCTTAGTCACCCTCGGTTTCACCTAATATGTTTCCTCTGTTACACCAGCAGGGAGCTTTACGCTTCTTTCAATGCTGTTGGCGGGAGCTTTTTGCCAGATGAACAAGCTAACATAAGTATTACTGGTGGTCACGAGTAATCAGCGGTGGTACAACTGTAATGAAGTAATGCTTCAATTCAGGCTTGTTCATCTGGCAAAAAGCTCCCGCCAACAGCATTGAAAGAAGCGTAAAGCTCCCTGCTGGTGTAACAGAGGAAACATATTAGGTGAAACCGAGGGTGACTAAGGGTGAGAGGGGGTTGTGGGAAGGTGACAGGGAACAGGAAAACATTGACGGTGGAGGTTAGGGGTAGGAGGATCAGGTTTCTATATGCACACTCAACAGCGAGGTGCGAAGCACTGAGCATCCTATATATGTGGCTGGCGGGCAAAATGGATATCATTCCTTTTTGCGGCTGAGGTTTTTTGGCGGGCCAGTTTTTACAACGGAGTTGTTTTTGGGGGTAATACCTACCTGGCCCCAGCAATCAAAGAACCTCCTCCCCTTTTTGAATTCCTAACTAAAGACGTCAAACCCATAATCACCAAATCTCGGAAACACTCTCTAGAAGACGCAGATTTCACGAAGAAAGAAATTGAAAAACTGCTTGCTGACGGGATTATTGAGGAAAGTGACATGTAATGATAGCGCATGCGCGCAGGGACTGGATGGAGGGGCGCCATGTTTGCTGGGTTGTCTTGTGCACCTGGCTGTAAGAGCGTTGAGTTGGAGTCATGGTTGCAGACTCAAACGCTAGAGGAACAAACTGATCATTCATGCGCTGACTCAAAGCAGCACCTATGCCATATTGGCTCGCATCTGAAGTGAGGACTAACTCTTTATCAGGATCGTAGAACGTCAGGGTGGCTACCTTTGCTAACGTTTCTTTTGATCTAGCAAAAACGTGATCACATTTTGTAGACCAAGACCAATGGGCCCCCTTCCTGAGAAGATTATGAAAGGGTTCTAGCATAGTAGCCATGTGTGGCATGAAGGACCTATAAAAATTGATGAGCCCCAAATAGGCTCTCAACTCAGTCACATTACTGGGAGCTGGCATTTCCAATATTGCCCTCACCTTTTCTTGGTCCGGTCGTCTACCCTTTCCAGATATTGTGAAGCCCAGAAATGACAGTTCGGGGACAAACCAAATAGATTTTGAGGAATTAATCTTCACATTATGATGATCCAACCTATGCAAGACCTCTTTGAGATTATTTTCACATTCCACTCTACTTCTGCCACCAATGAGGGTATCGTCGAGGTATGCACGACAGTAAGGGATTCCTACAAGAAGTTTGTCCTTTTTTTTGTTAGTAACGATTCCTATATTTTCATACAGAGCAATCACCAAGCCAAAACATGAAATTAATCTAGTCAAACTAAGTATTAGATATTTTAACAAAATTAAATCTTACGCACAATATTGTATGTATGTACAAAAGAACTACAGACAGAATTAGTTTCAAGCACTCGCTATTTTTCGTTCCTCCTCGCCTTGGTCCAGTGTGGGTTTAGTTCGCCTTCCGTATGTGACGTTTTCGTCCAGATCGATTGCGAATTCATAATCTACAGGATTCTCCAGGGCTTTGTTGATGGCTTCGTCGACGTTTTCGGCAGTTATGTAATGCTTGGCCCTTTCCTTTTCTTGGCGAACGATTTCTTCCGCCTTCATTTTCATCTCGAGAGAGGCCAATTTAGCTCTTTCCACGGCCTCCAAGATCTCCTCAGCTTCGATCTCTCGTTCTTCCGCCAAAATCTTTTCCCTGTGTTCCGCCACTTTAGCGTTCCACTCCAAGTTGATTCGGTTCGCTTCCCGGTGAGCGTCTTCTTCCCGCTTGGCGATTTCTGCCAGGACCTCCTCGCCCGTAGACATGGCTTTTGTTCTCTCTGAGAAGTACGCTTATATATAGAAGCAATTTTGAAGCTTGGAAATATTCAGTGATACCTGAAGCACAGAATGAATGACTGGAAACCGAATTTGATGGTAAAAATCAACAGGAAGATGGAAAAATCGGGCTGATTCCTCTTTGCGTGTCCGCTTTTTGCACATTTACGGTACCATAGATAAGCGAAAAATCAACTTTCACCACAGTATGTGGATGCAGCTCCACGTTTACATGGAACTTGCAGCAGAGGTCAGAAAAACGTTTACAGTACAGTAATTCTTAGTCTCCTTGAAACGAGCAAGTGAACACTTGAAATGGTGGGGCTAGAGCAGAAGGGGCTCGAGCAGAAGGGGCTCTAGCCCCACCATTTCAAGTGTTCATGTAATGATAGCGTCCTGACGTGTAATTTCAAGTGTCCTGACATGTAATGATAGCGCATGCGCGCAGGGACTGGATGGAGGGGCGCCATGTTTGCTGGGTTGTCTTGTGCGAGCCTCCTGCGAGTGGTGATATCCTCGGTTCGATTGTGTCTGTACTATCTGATTACTCGGCAATAAACCGGTCTGTCCATACCTCCGGGTTGGATGAAGGACTTTGTGTAACGTTGGGGATGGATACAAATACATCATAAATTGTCCAGCTACCTACCAACCCATATTTACAGTGTGCCCATGTTCCAGGAGGACACTATGGCAGCTATGGAGTCCCTGACCATGGGTTAAAATATGATGTCTAACTGAACTGACGGGGTGTTACATTTAAGTTTAAACTCATTCAAATATTAACATATAGTGTACTACTTACATTCAATTCTTATTAAATGTTAAATTAATAGTTTTGTTCCTTATGTTACATTTAGGTCGTATTATAGTGGTCATTTTAGTTTCATTAGTTCGTTAATTTAAGGTTCATTTATGATCCAAGTTTGAAAGACATTTTTTGTTGGTTGGAACTCTTTCGGGTTCCCTTCAGTTGTCTAAATTTGAAAGAGTGCAACAAGTAGGTATTTGTGTAAATACTTTTCTGTATTTTATTTCATAGGAAAGAGTAATTGTAATTAGATAAACAAAAAAAAAAAAAAATGAAAAAAAAAAAAATAAATAAAAAAATAAAATAAAAAAACCATGTTCATGTGAGGGGGGGCATGACATGTAATGATAGCGCATGCGCGCAGGGACTGGATGGAGGGGCGCCATGTTTGCTGGGTTGTCTTGTGCGAGCCTCCTGCGAGTGGTGATATCCTCGGTTCGATTGTGTCTGTACTATCTGATTACTCGGCAATAAACCGGTCTGTCCATACCTCCGTGTGTGTATCTTCCGTACCACAATACTTCAGAAAGTAGGTCTCCCTGGAGGCCCAAGCGTTCGTAGTAAAAAACGAGAATCGTACAAAGCGAATGGTCATTGATTATTCACAGACTATTAATCGCTACACGCACCTAGACGCATATCCACTCCCTAGTCTCGAGGATGTTGTTGCTAAGGTTTCAAAAAATGCTTTCTTCAGCACGATCGATTTCAAGAGCGCTTATCACCAGGTACCGCTTCGGGGAAAAGATCGGCCTTTTACAGCGTTCGAGGCATGTGGCCGTTTGTACCATTTTAGACGTCTAGCTTTTGGTTTGACAGATGGAGTACCGACTTTCCAGCGGGTTATAGATGACGTTATTACACACAAACAACTAGATAAAACTTATGCATACTTGGATGACGTGACTGTGTGTGGTAGGGATCAGGACGAACACGATAGAAATCTCAAGCGTTTCTTAGATGCAGATGCAGTCCGAAAATATGGTTTCACGATCAATCAAGAAAAAAGCAGATACTCACAAACTTCTATAACCTTGCTTGGCTATAAAATTGAAAATGGAACCATATCTCCCGACCCTGACCGTCCAAAGCCGCTGCTTAATATTCCACCTCCAGACAGTCGGAAGGCCCTTCAGCGGACGATTGGGATGTTCGTGCACTATTCTAGATGGATCCCTAATTATTCGGACAAAGTTAAACGGCTTCTCAACTCAAAAACGTTTCCCTTGACTCCTGAAGCTATATCTGACTTCGACAAACTCAAAACCGACATCTCTAAGTAAGTACGATGGACGACCATTCGTAGTAGAAACTGATGCCTCTGATTTCTCAATTTCAGCGGTTCTATCGCAGTCTGGACGGCCAGTTGCATTCTTTTCACAAAAGCTGAACGACAGCGAGCGTAAGGGTGATTCTCATGGAAAGGGCAAATTTCAAGCCTGTATTTTTTCAAAATTGAAGTGATGGAAAATTTTTGAAAACAATAAAGGATTATGGGATTCGAGATTAGAATACGCACGTTGTAGGCAATAAACTAAGTATAATATTAAAGAAGGCAAGGGAGCACGACAGAACAAACAACATTACAGAATGAGTTAGAGAGAGCAGTGCAGGCAGCATAACAACACATAATGTTTCCATATTTAGGTTATTATACAGGTAAGGCAACTATTACGAAATTTCAACAAACAAGTCGCCACAATGATGATTATGACCATCAGAAGCGAAGTTGGAATTAGGTAGGTACTTTACAGTTTGTTATGTCTTTGCTATGGCACACAAACAAAAAAAAAACAACACCGTTCAGCAAATTGTATAAATGATGCGAAACCCCGATGAAATGAAACCAAAGTAAACGCTTGCATACGAGTCTGCAACACATTGAGACATTTTCATGTTGTGTGCAAACAAACTTCGTATCAAGTCATGCGCATAATATGCGATATTTTGATATTATCATAATTCGAATTTAGAGTTCCCTCAAGAGTTTGTATATTTGTTTGTGTGCCATAGCAAAGACATAACAAACTGTAAAGTACCTACCTAATTCCAACTTCACTTCTGATGGTCATAATCATCATTGTGGCGACTTGGGACAATTTTCGTGAGCAAATTTCGTGACGATTTTTTTGTTTGTGTGCCATAGCAAAGACATAACAAACTGTAAAGTACCTACCTAATTCCAACTTCACTTCTGATGGTCATAATCATCATTGTGGCGACTTGGGACTATTTTCGTGAGCAAATTTCGTGACGATTTTTCGTGACGATTTTCGTGACGATTTTTTTGTTATGTGCCATATGAAAGACATGAAAATGTCAAAAATGTAGGCTGTTTCATGGACATGGTAGATTATGGAAAAATTGTTATTAGAGATCGGGAACCATTTTAAACCTTGAAAATTAAATTTAAAATTTGATAGAAGCACGCTACTGAGAATGCCATATTTTAATGCCCAATACTAATGAGAAAGAGCTGAAAACGCATTCTCGCACCTCATATCTTCCAAAAATTGATGGAATAGGTTAGTAAATATTGAATGAATCAACTACGAATAAATAACTTTTGTATAAAACCATTTTTATTGAAAATAGTCAATAATTCAGCCTCAATAGTTACCATGGTTTTTAATCCATACCTTACGAATAAATCACAAAAAACGTGAGTATGACAACATCTAGCAACTTTGTAGGTATTTTTGTCTTTTGTTGAGATCATTAATAAATTGCAAGGAAAATAGTTTTAAAAACTCTGCAAATTCTTGACACAACGGTTTATTATCTTCCTTGTGCAGATCACCCTTCTGTCTATACCAGACTGTGTTGCAAATCGGCACCATACCATATTCTCACCGTACTCATACCATACCATACGAATTTCTTTTCTAGCTTACCATACTGTACTAAATCATACATACAATAATATACCTTACCATACTCATACCATGTCATACAAACCGAGTGAATATTGAAATGTCATCCATTTCTGATCTATATTTAAAATTTCAAGTATCTAGCTCATCATCAAAATTTAATTTGTTTAAACAAATAGGTATTATTTAAACTACTTTACAGACAAGAAACCGAGTGAATATTGTAGAGAATCCCTGAATCCATGGTTGGTTACCAACACCTGTTCTGATGTTGATCTATAATTATGAGTTGCCAATAAAAAGGTTGTTCGTGTTTTGCTATCGACCGAATTTGGTGCCCTTGAATTATTATTCCTATTTCGGGGTTACATAACACTGGTGACAGCGGTGGGATATCTGTTCGATAGATTCAACATGAATACACGCTCGACACGTCGTGACGGAGCTAACGATCCTGAAGATGAGGCCAGGATATCCGACCACGGCTCGGTGGTTGGAGAACCACAGCAGGAGGTTGGTGTAGCAAGGGGAGATCCGATTTCTGTTCTAGGACAGCCAGAACCGTCTACTGCTTTGTCCAATGTTGACCAGATACTTAACAATGTAGTAGAACAGATGCAAGTATTCTGGGAATCCGAGCGTACATCATGCATAACGAAAATGAAGCAGTTGGTGCAAGAAGTCATATGTCAGGATAGAGAGCCTCGATCCCCTTTGTTGCCGCGGACAACAGAAGTAGACCAGCCCATTGTTAAGTTCTCCAAATTGAAACCTGCACGATTCGATGGGAGTGCTGAATGGGAAAGTTACTACCGGCAATTTGAAATAATTGCCGAACACAATGGGTGGGACAGCTTTACCAAAGCAACATCTCTATGTTCTTTGTTGATGGGCCCAGCTCTTGAGGTGTTAACGGATGTGCAAAATCCTCAATCTTATCTCGCTTTGACCACAGCTCTTGCAAAGAGATTCGGCACACGCCATCAGGCCCAAAGGTACTTAACCCTGGTCCACGCTCGAGTTCAGCAGCCTACTGAGGACCTACAGGCCTATCATCAAGCTATTCAGTGTCTTGCTCGGCGGGCTTGGCCAGCCAATGATCGAATAGGGGCAATCGAGGACGTGATCGTATTCCATTTCATGCGTGGAATAAGGGACCCGAACCTCCGAGACAAGGTCATGAGTACTGGTGCACGTACAATAGAGGAAGCCCTTGATTCTGCACTTAGGTTAGAGGCGGTAAGTCAGCTGACCCGGCCAGCGTTTGTCAGGGTAGGAGAAGCAGTAGAGGTAGAGAGTTGCCAGGCAGCTAGGGCGAAAACTACTTGGCACAAAACTGGTTCAACTGGGCCCCAGGTACAACATGGTTGGCGTCCTTCTCGAGTACGATGTTGGAGATGTGATGCTGTTGGGCATGTAGCAAGAAACTGTCCCCACCCACCTGTTCACGCTTCAGCCCAACCAGCTCTCTCAGACAGGCCAACAGAGTCGGGAAACGAACGCCGGTTGGAGTAGAGGGGCATAGGCCAACCAGGACACAAACGCCCATTGCTAACGACTCGGTAGCAACACAAGCGTCCTGGACGGATGCGTTAGTGTACCGTGTCACACCTTGCCAGTCTCTTGTGCTGAGAGGTATGGTCAATGACGTCCCTTGTGAACTTGTAGTTGATACAGGAGCTACCAAGACCATTGTTAACAGCAGGATCATGGAAAAAGCTGGCGCACAAATAGAACACGCCAGGGGAGCCATACGATCCATTTCTGGCGAGATGATGCCAATCCAGGGACAGGCAGATTTGCAGTTTGACCTAGGAGATGGGAAAAGAAGGACATACGTGGCGTTGGTAGCGGCTATTCACGAGTCTTGGGCTTAGATTTTCTTGCACGATTCAAATGCCTCATTGATCCAGCAAATCAGGCTGTTCTGCTTGAGGGAAGGCGTCTGGGTGACTCTGAAGCGGTACTTTTGGGAGAGTTTGAAGAGATGGCATAGGAATTTCAGGAATTAGTGGCATTTGAAGCAGAGTCGGCAGAACCTATGCAAGATGATAAACTGCCCATACACATTCGTGCCCTTGCAGAACGATCACTTAAAGGGCTGACACCACTTCAACGTACTGAAGCTGAACAGCTATTATGGAATTCGCTGATGTATTTGCCAGGAGCAGCACTGACATGGGGAAGATTGTTGGTTGTACGCATTCTATTAAAGTTGGAAATTCCTCACCAATTCGCCAGTCCCCTCGTCGAGTAGCCCCTCATCGGTTGGAAGAAGTTGACAAGTTGGTTCAGGAGATGGAGGACAACAGAATCAAAGAGCCGTCAAAGAGCCCGTGGGCAAGCCCAATAGTCTTAGTCCCCAAAAAAGATGGTTCCACGCGGTTCTGTATTGACTACCGGAAATTGAATGCCGTGACGATAAGAGACTCTCATCCATTGCCCAAGATTGATGAATTGGTGGGGTCCCTCGCAGGGAGTGAATGGTTCTCAACCCTTGATCTTCAGTCTGGGTATTGGCAAATCCCAATGGAAAAAAATGACAAGGAGAAAACGGCATTTTGCACCCCAAGAGGCCTCTGGCAGTTCAAAGTCATGCCATTCGGGTTGTGCAATGCACCAGCCACATTCCAACGAGCGATGACGGCTCTCTTGCATGGAGCAATTCGGAAGGGACGAGTTAAAGTGTACCTTGACGACGTTCTAGTGGACACTCCAGCGTTTGCGTCCCATCTCCATTGGTTGCGAGACGTTTTCACCATCTTCCGGCAGGGCAACGTGAGGCTTAATCCAAAGAAGTGCAATTTGTTCACCAGAAAGGTATCGTACTTGGGATTCACAGTGTCTGGAAATGGAATAGCACCAAACCCAGAAAAAACTAAGACTGTTGAAGAGTGGCCAACCCCAACTAGCGCGAAGGATGTTGAAACCTTTTTGGGACTCTGCTCATACTACAGGTGCTTCATAAAGGACTTCGCACAAAGAGCATTTCCCCTGTACGCAACCCAAAGTAAGAATGGAGGTAGTTTCAATTGGACCTCAGAGTGTGCATTGGCCTTTGCCGATATTAAAAGGGCATTAACTAAACCTCCAATACTAGGGCATCCAATCCGTGGGGCGATGTTCATCTTGGACACAGACGCCAGTAGCAAAGCTCTGGGTGCTGTGCTCTCACAACTGCAGGCAGGAAAGGAAGTGGTAATTTCATACTACAGTAGATGTATGTCCCGACCTGAGCGAAATTACTGTGCTACTCGAAGGGAATTGCTGTCATTGGTTAGTGCCTTGAGCCATTTTCATTCTTATGGGCTGGACAGTGGTGAACAATTTTTAGTGTGGACTGACCATGCAGCATTACAATGGCTAAAAACCTTCCGTGAGCCTGATGGTCAGCTAGCAAGATGGCTGCAGCGGCTGGATGCCTACAATTTCAAGGTGGAGCACAGGGCAGGCAGAAAGCACCTTAACGCTGATGCTTTATCCAGACGGCCATGTGTGTCCAGTGACTGTAAACACTGTCCACGACAGGAAGCCAAGCGTGATGCACTTGCCAATGTAAACACAGTTCGGGTACAAATTGCAGATGTAGATTGGGAGAAGGAGCAAAAATTGGATACCGACCTGAAACCAGTTTACCAATGGGTCATTGCAAAAAAGTGGCCAGGGTGGCAAGAAGTGGCCATGTATGGATCCAAAACAAAAACTCTTTGGGCTATGTTTGAAAGATTGAAGGTGGTTGATGGGGTCCTAACAAGAGTCTGGGAAAACGGAAGTGGATCACAGGCTTTTGATCAAGTGCTAGTGCCGAGGACACGCCAAAGAGAGGTTGTGGCCCACGCACATCAGTGTGGGAATTTTGGCCGTAGGCGTACACTAAGTGTTATCCGGAATCGGTACTACTGGCCAGGAATGAATGAGATGTCAAACGTTATTGTATGACATGCGAAATTTGTGGTCGAGGAAGAAAGCGACTCTACAAAACTATAGTGTCGGGGTACCCTTTGAGAGGCTAGGGATCGACGTAGTGGGCCATCTACCTGTATCGGAAGACGGGAACAAGTACATTGTGGTAGTTGTTGACTACTTTACTAAATGGCCAGAGGCTTTCCCAGTTCCGGACGTGAAAGCCGAGACCATAGCAAGAGGCCTCGTCACTAATGTTATTTCCCGATTTGGAGTCCCTAGAGAAATGCATTCGGACCAGGGGTCAAATTTTGAATCCCAGGTATTTCGTGAAGTATTGACGCTTCTGGATGTACATAAAACGCGGGCCACGCCACTGCATCCTCAGAGTTCAGGGACGGTGGAACGCTTTAACTGAACGCTTTGGAGTATGCTGGCAAAAATCGTGGGGGACAACCAACGGGATTGGGATCGCAAGCTGCCCTGGACTCTATTGGCATACAGAGCAGCTGAGCACGCAGCCACTGGACATTCCCCCGCACAGCTTGTGATGGGGCGTGAGCTGGTTCTTCCTGTCCATCTTCTGCTACGGTCAGTACCAGGAAGAAGCCCAAGAACTGCCTATGCCCAAATGTTGCAGCGCCAGCTCCAAGATGTCCACGACTCTGCACGTCAACAGTTGCTCCGAGCAGCAGAATCAGCTAAAAAGCATTATGATGTCAACAAAGAAACGCCGCGGTTTCAAGAGGCAGACCTGGTATGGTATCACTGGCCAAAGCGTCGAGTTGGAGTATGTCCTAAACTTCAATCCCCTTGGGTGGGGCCCTGCAGAGTGATCAAGCGGCTCTCCGACGTAGTTTACCGGTTGTGCCTCCCAAAGGACCAAAGAAAGGTGATTCATGCTGACCACCTTACCCCCTTCCACTCGCCTGATGAAGAGGGGGATGGTGTAGAGAATCCCTGAATCCATGGTTGGTTACCAACACCTGTTCTGATGTTGATCTATAATTATGAGTTGCCAATAAAAAGGTTGTTCGTGTTTTGCTATCGACCGAATTTGGTGCCCTTGAATTATTATTCCTATTTCGGGGTTACATAACAATATTGCATTGTGATCCATTTCTGACCTATATTTAAAATTTCAAGTATCTAGCTCATCAAAATTTAATTTGTTTAAACAAATAGGTATTATTTAAACAATTTTACAGATGAGAAACCGGATGAATATTGCAATGTGGTCTATCCCCGACTCACGGTTAAAATTTCTAGACTAGATAACCGGGAAGATGAAAAAAGGTAGTTTTAATGATGGGCGTCTGGAGGTTGACCCACGTAGCGGCCGTTTTCGACGCGAAAGTCTAGTGTTTTTCCTAAACCTTTGCGCGCTCACTGTGAACGAACGGCTGGTCGCACAAAAATCCAATTGTTCTTAAAAGATTCGTAATTTTTCAGGTCATTCAAAAGTGAACTATACATTGCACGGTTCAGTTAAATATTTGGAGATATGACATTGTCGAAATTTTGAATTTCATTTTGAACCCCTTCCCCTTGACATAGGGTTATGAAAAGTTTCGAGGACCATTGTGGGGCTGGTCCAAACCCAGAAACCGAATTTCGTAAT
The DNA here is from genome assembly GCA_963920205.1 of Stenodema calcarata. NCBI lineage: Eukaryota > Metazoa > Arthropoda > Insecta > Hemiptera > Miridae > Stenodema > Stenodema calcarata. Next base: position 27,444,519 of record OY986058.1, read on the forward strand.
TTTATCTCAACGCTAACTGGGCAAAGTGCCGCGGACGGACGAATTTTTTTTTATTCGATTTTCTGAATCTACGTATCTTGAAACGTAAACCAACAAATTTTGAAGGGGGGGGGGGGGGGGGGGTTGAAATTTTTTTTTCTTTGGGCGATTCCAATGGTTCATTATCAAAGATAATAAACCAGAAGGAACAATATTACTTTCAGCAACATGAATATCGACAGAGAAATTTTTGAGAATTTACTGAATTTTAACGTTATTATTCAAGCAAACAGTCTATATTAATTATTAACAAATTTTCAACAGGAGTTGATCACGGAAATGAATAAATTTTTCGAGCGGCAACGGTTTGGCCAGCAAATCTCCAAGCTGCTCGTCCGTTCCTATCCAGCCTATTTTGAGATTTTGAATTCAGTTCGAACAAAATGGTATGACAATTTAACAATATGTTCAAGTGTCCGAGACACATCAGTTTTAGCTAAACAAATGGCTGGCCTACAATCGCAAAATAATCTGGGCATCAAGTCAATTTTTGTCAAAAATGAGATCAGTTTCCTGACGTTGATCAACTCTCGTGTTGCTGCGCTCATGGCTAGGTACTCCGCCTCCGAGCTTGATAGACCTACGTGTGCCTGTTTCGTCCATTTATAAGCAACAACGTCTCCGAAAGCCTTGACGACGTATCCCGTCGTGGATTTGCCGTGAACATCATTAGAACCAAGTGATGCATCTGAGTAGCATTCAAGGTTCTCTCCACTTCCAGTAAACACAAGACCCAACGACGTGTCGTTCAAATATTGTAGCAATTTCTGTACGCATTCCCAATCGTAATCTGTGTGACCTACCGTCCAGTCGTAATCTTTGTGACCTACTGTCCTAACGTCCATGTTACGATAAGTGAGGGAGCTAGTTGTTAGTCGTATTTTCCAACCTGTTTTCTAGCTCCGCAAATGTGAAACGTAGGTATTTAAAATATCAACGTGCTGTGTCACTGACAAAAGATTATTATTATTATTATTTTTTTTTCATTTACAGACAGAAACCAAGAACTGTATGAAATTGAATCCGATGAAATCGACCAAGGTTGAGTCGGACTCGTCGATTTTTCGTTGATCTGCCAATCAGAAACGAGAGAGTACACAACTACAGATAGAACTACAGTACAGTTTCATAAGGATTCGGTTTCAACTCAGAGATTCAAATGAAAATGATGATCCGTGCGTGAACATGTTTGGACTGTGATTCGTGTAATTTTTAATCAATTACTTCCAATGTTCCCTTGTACAGGAATACCAACTTTGAACGGCGTTAAATGCGTGTTATTCACCTCTGTAAAATTTTGAGTAAAGATGATATTGATAATAGAGAGTTTTTGCAGACCACTTGCGTGCTACGCAGACCCCTCTCGTGACGTCACGAGGACGCGTCGTACGTGACCTTGAGGGTACGTACCTACGACGTGAAACTGTCCTGATCTGCGGGCTACGCAGGAAATATTGAGCCCCGAGTTCATCTGAACTCTTATTTCGCCACTTCAATTGAACTAAGTTGATTGTAATTCCAATCATCCACATCTTTAATACTACTAAAATTGCCTATTTGTAAATGTAATTACTGCAATTTTTCGATCCATTTAAAAATAGAATTTGTTGATTTTGGAAGGTTCCTTATGAGGATATTAGATTTTCCTTTTCTTTTTTAGAAATGTTTCACTCCAACTCAATACCGTTCCTTATTATTCCATGGAATTTCGTAAATTTGAAGGGAACAGTACCTACCTATTTGTGTTATGCTCTATCATAGATAATGGGCCTTCAAGGGATAGTTGACAAAGACTCATATCCAATTCCAATCATTTATTCATATCGACGTTTCAAGTATTCCTCGATAGATGGTGGGTTTCATGAGAAATCGTTGGAAGTTCCATCATATATACATTCAAGTATGACAGTTGGTAAGTAATGTGGCTACTTTATACATACTGGCTACATTTTGTTTGAGCAGTTTCATATTTTTATAGTTATAATGTGAAACACCATGAAAAAATCACAGGGGGATTGAAGAGACATACCAACACATAAAAAAGCATTATTTTTGGCCTAATATGAAGAAATCAATTCAAGAATTTATAAACATTTGTGACGTCTGTCAAGTCTCGAAATACGATCGGAAACCTTTAGATCTAGGGACGCGGGAGCGTCCCGCCCGCCAAGAAAACCGAAGCCCTGAAAACCGAAGCGACTGAGACACTGATTACGCGACGGAACAAGTTGGGGTTTTCACCTTCCCGTAGCTCGGTCCCCTGAGTGTCTCGAGAGTTGATTTTTTGTACAGCAACTCTCCAGGGGCACGTGAGGACGTAAACCGAATTTCAGCTCTTGGGAAAATCAGGTGTCGGTGGTATAACAGTTTTAAAACCACTATTTTTCACGTTTTTCGTGTTCTTCTTCTTCTTCTTCTTGTTGTTCATTGACGGGGCTACAGCCCAGAAGACAAATCGGATCGAGCTGAAATTTTGCACACACGTTTGTTATGCTCCAAGGGAGTGCCTTTTGAACCTTTTTTCTCCCTCCCCCCATTTCCCTCCCAATTAGGGGGGAAATAGTAATTTTTAGGAATTTCAAATGGTCATAACTCCTTCAAAATTGAAGATTTTTCAGATTTTCTTTTTTAGTTGTATTCAGCTTTTAAAACTGTTTAATTTGAGATCAAAATGAGCTTCCTAAGGGGTAAAATAAAGGAGTTATGGTGATTTTCCTATTTTCAACAATAACTGCCGCCAAAATTGATGGAAACTGGCGCGGTTGGTCTTAAAATGTCCGCTAGGTTGTCTAGTATATGCTCAATAATTTTGAACTAAATCTCAATCGATTCGACTAATATACAGCCAAAAATACGTGAATAAATTCCACATCTACTGATTTGGCTAATTTCCGAAAACATCAAAGTTGAACGGTGGTCAGAAAAATTGTCGTAGAGTGGCGCCTGTCTAAGGATCGATAGGAAATTTTATGGGCTTTCGAATGAGGGTAGCGCACTTTGTCACTTTTCCCAACGGTTCTCGAGTTATTCGCGATTTTTGGTATAAAAACGTGCGTTCTACCTTTTGCAAACTTTCTCTTTCCACTTTCTCTTCGACACCAATAATTACAATTATTGTAATGATTCTCAACAACAAAAATGTGCTCAATCCCCAAGAAAAAATGCAACAAATTTTCAAAAAATTTCCAATTCAAATTCATTCAAATTTCTAATTCTTTCTATTTTTTTAAATTTAATAATAAGAATAATTGTTTTAAATTTTAATAATTTTTTCTAAATTGTTAATTGTTTTAATTAATCGAAAATTTTAAAACTACTTATTTTTCAAACACATTTCAGATAACAAACAATAATTTCCAAAAAATAATTATTCTTGTCACAAAAAGAAGAAACAAAAAGGCAAATTAGTAGGCGTACCTACTAAGTTTTTACTAAATTTTGACTAGGATAAAACTTCATTTAGGAGAAAATTTACTAGATACCTCGTAGGTACTTTTGTTAAATTGAACCGTATTCTATAAGTACCACTCGAAAACTAGCCATGCAAAAAGATGTGATATCCCCCCAAAAACAACTCCGTTGTAAAAACTGGCCCGCCAAAAAACCTCAGCTGCAAAAAGGAATGATATCCATTTTGCCCGCCAGCCACATATATAGGATGCTCGGTGTTTCGCACCTCGCTGTTGAGTGTGCATATAGAAACCTGATCCTCCTACCCCTAACCTCCACCGTCAATGTTTTCCTGTTCCCTGTCTCCTTCCCACAACTAGTCACCTAGTCACCCTCGGTTTCACCTAATATGTTTCCTCTGTTACACCAGCAGGGAGCTTTACGCTTCTTTCAATGCTGTTGGCGGGAGCTTTTTGCCAGATGAACAAGCCTGAATTGAAGCATTACTATATTATAAGTATTACTGGTGGTCACGAGTAATCAGTGGTGGTACAACTATATCATCCAGCAACGCAAGTCTTGAAGCCTTAGCACGCGCAGTGGAGGACATTCAGCACCAACTTTGCGAACTAAGGTCCAGGTCACGCAGTTCAAGCAGATCAAGCACCGCTACAAACCGTCACAGCAGCACGAGTCGTCGGAGGTATGATCCAAACGGAAAGTTTTGTTATTTTCATTTTAGATTTGGAAAAAAATGCAGGCCAGAAAACTGCAAGGCACCTTGTAAATGGGAGAACAAGGGAAAGGACAGCAGACAGCTTGGTGCTGTCAAAAACATCCAAAATGGCAGCTATAGACTTTTTGTCAGGGACAAAAGGTCCGGTATAAGGTTTTTGGTGGACACTGGTGCAGATGTCTGTCCTGCCTACCAACAACAATGTAAAAGGCGGACCAACAAATTACAAACTTTTTGCCGCAAACGGAACCGAAATTCCCACTTTTGGTATGAAATTGATGGATTTGGATTTAGGTTTGAAACGAAAATTTGAATGGCCATTTATTATAGCAAAAACGACAAAAGGAATTTGTGGGTGCAGATTTTGGTTTATTATCTTCGATAATGAACCATTGGAATCGCCCAAAGAAAAAAAAATTTTAACCCCCCCTCAAAATTTGTTGGTTTACGTTTCAAGACACGTAGATTCAGAAAATCGAATAAAAAAAACTCTGCAAATTCTTGACACAACGGTTCATTATCTTCTTTGTACAGATCACCCTTCTGTCTAGATCACTAGGTCTAAATGTCTAGATCCTAAATGTTAGATTAATAATTAATCTAACATTTAGGATCTAGACATCATTATAATTATTGATAATAATTATTATTATTATCAATTATCACTAATTATTAACAATTTTATCAATTACCTAGTGAAAATTATTATAATTTATTGTTAGGTATTAATAATTCGTATTTATTATTAATAATAATTATTATTAATTATGATTAATTAATACGATATAATTCTGGGGTTTTTAATACTACGTCGGTAATAATAATTATTAATTATTATTAGAAAAATTATTTTTCTATAAAAGAAGTACCTACCAACAAACATTCGAAATTACCTTCATTTCCGTAGCACGAAACGCACTTCAGAACAACAAAGTCGACATCACTTAAGCCATATGATGTTCCAAAGAGCTCGTTAGTATGAAAATGGACCTGTATTTCAACAGTTTGATACACGATCGTGTTTTGAGGCACAATCTTTGAGCCGTCATTGTGAACGAACGGCTGGTCGTACACAGCTGCGGATGGTCTTAAAAAATTCTACGGAACAAACTCTATCTAAATATGAAATAAAAAACATACCGTTTGATGGGAATTTTTCGAGATATGGAATTTTCAAAATTTCAAAATTCGTTTTGAACCCCTTCCCCTTGACCTAGGGTTATGAAAAGTTTCGAGGACCATTGTGGGGCTGGTCCAAACCCAGAAACCAAATTTCGTAATTTTAACTCAACGCTAACTGGGCAAAGTGGCGCGGACGGCGGACGGCGTACGGCGTACGGCGGACGGACGGATTTTGGTTTATTATCTTCGATAATGAACCATTGGAATCGCCCAAAGAAAAAAAAATTTTAACCCCCCCCTCAAAATTTGTTGGTTTACGTTTCAAGATACGTAGATTCAGAAAATCGAATAAAAAAAAATCCGTCCGTCCGCCGTACGCCGTACGACGTACGCCGTACGCCGTCCGCGCCACTTTGCCCAGTTAGCGTTGAGCTAAAATTACGAAATTTGGTTTCTGGGTTTGGACCAGCCCCACAATGGTCCTCGAAACTTTTCATAACCCTAGGTCAAGGGGAAGGGGTTCAAAACGAATTTTGAAATTTTGAAAATTCCATATCTCGAAAAATTCATATAGAACGGTTTTTTTTTTATTTCATATTTAGATAGAGTTTGTTCCGTAGAATTTTTTAAGACCATCCGCAGCTTTGTACGACCAGCCGTTCGTTCACAATGAGGGCTCAAAGATTGTGCCTCACAACACGATCGTGTATCAAACTGTTGAAATACAGGTCCATTTTCATACTAACAACCTCTTTGGAACATCATATGGCTTAAGAGATGTCGAGTTTGTTGTTCTGAGGTGCGTTTCGTGCTACGGAAATGAAGGTAATTTCGAATGTTTGTTGGTAGGTACTTCTTTTATAGAAAAATTATTACCGACGTAGTATTAAAAACCCCAGAATTATATCGTATTAATTAATCATAATTAATAATAATTATTATTAATAATAAATACGAATTATTAATACCTAACAATAAATTATAATAATTTTCACTAGGTACTTGATAAAATTGTTAATAATTAGTGATAATTGATAATTATAATTAATCTAACATTTAGGATCTAGACATTTAGACCTAGTGATCTAGACAGAAGGGTGATCTGTACAAAGAAGATAATGAACCGTTGTTTGGTTTATTATCTTCGATAATGAACCATTGGAATCGCCCAAAGAAAAATTTTTTTTAACCCCCCCTCAAAATTTGTTGGTTTACGTTTCAAGATACGTAGATTCAGAAAATCGAATAAAAAAAAATCCGTCCGTCCGCCGTACGCCGTCCGCCGTCCGCCGTACGCCGTACGCCGTCCGCGCCACTTTTCCCAGTTAGCGTTGAGTTAAAATTACGAAATTTTTTTTATGGGTTTAGACCAACCCCACAATGGTCCTCGAAACTTTTCATAACCCTAGGTCAAGGGGAAGGGGTTCAAAACGAATTTTGAAAATTTGAAAATCTCATATCTCGAAAAATTCATATAGAACGGTATGTTTTTTATTTCATATTTAGATAGAGTTTGTTCCGTAGAATTTTTTAAGACCATCCGCAGCTTTGTACGACCAGCCGTTCGTTCACAATGAAGGCTCAAAGGTTGTGCCTCACAACCCGATCGTGAATCAAACTGTTGAAATACAGGTCCATTTTCATACTAACAAGCTCTTTGGAACATCATATGGCTTAAGTGATGTCGAGTTTGTTGTTCTGAGGTGCGTTTCGTGCTACGGAAATGAAGGTAATTTCGAATGTTTGTTGGTAGGTAGTACTTCTTTTATAGAAAAATGTACTATGTACTTCTTTTATAGAAAAATTATTACCGACGTAGTATTAAAAACCCCAGAATTATATCGTATTAATTAATCATAATTAATTATTATTATTATTAATAATAAATACGAATTATTAATACCTAACAATAAATTATAATAATTCTCACTAGGTTGTAGTTGATAAAATTGTTAATAATTAGGGATAATTGATAATAATAATTAATCTAACATTTAGGATCTAGACATTTAGACCTAGTGATCTAGACAGAAGGGTGATCTGTACAAAGAAGATAATGACCCGTTGTGTCAAGAATTTGCAGAGTTTTTTGGTTTATTATCTTCGATAATGAACCATTGGAATCGCCCAAAGAAAAAAATTTTTTAACCCCCCCTCAAAATTGGTTGGTTTACGTTTCAAGATACGTAGATTCAGAAAATCGAATAAAAAAAAATCCGTCCGTCCGCCGTACGCCGTCCGCCGTACGCCGTCCGCCGTCCGCCGTCCGAGGCACTTTGCCCAGTTAGCGTTGAGTTAAAATTACGAAATTTGGTTTCTGGGTTTGGACCAGCCCCACAATGATCCACGAAACTTTTCATAACCCTAGGTCAAGGGTAAGGGGTTCAAAACGAATTTTGAAATTTTGAAAATTCCAAAACTCGAAAAATTCATATAGAACGGTATGTTTTTTATTACATATTTAGATAGAGTTTGTTCCGTAGAATTTTTTAAGACCATCCGCAGCTTTGTACGACCAGCCGTTCGTTCACAATGACGGCTCAAAGATTGTGCCTCACAACACGACCGTGGATCAAACTGTTGAAATACAGGTCCATTTTCATACTAACAAGCTCTTTGGAACATCATATTGCTTAAGTGATGTCGAGTTTGTTGTTCTGAGGTGCGTTTCGTGCTACGGAAATGAAGGTAATTTCGAATGTTTGTTGGTAGGTACTTCTTTTATAGAAAAATTATTACCGACGTAGTATTAAAAACCCCAGAATTATATCGTATTAATTAATCATAATTAATAATAATTATTATTATTAATAAATACGAATTATTAATACCTAACAATAAATTATAATAATTTTCAGTAGGTACTTGATAAAATTGTTAATAATTAGTGATAATTGATAATAATAATTAATCTAACATTTAGGATCTAGACATTTAGACCTAGTGATCTAGACAGAAGGGTGATCTGTACAAAGAAGATAATGAACCGTTGTGTCAAGAATTTGCAGAGTTTTTTTATTCGATTTTCTGAATCTACGTATCTTGAAACGTAAACCAACAAATTTTGAGGGGGGGTTAAAATTTTTTTTTCTTTGGGCGATTCCAATGGTTCATTATCGAAGATAATAAACCAAAAATCCGTCCGTCCGCCGTACGCCGTACGCCGTCCCCCGTACGCCGTCCGCGCCACTTTGCCCAGTTAGCGTTGAGTTAAAATTACGAAATTCGGTTTCTGGGTTTGGACCAGCCCCACAATGGTCCTCGAAACTTTTCATAACCCTAGGTCAAGGGGAAGGGGTTCAAAACGAAATTTAAAATTTCGACAATGTCATATCTCAAAATATTTAACTGAAACGTGTAATTTTCAGTTCACTTTTGAATGACCTGAAAAATTACGAATCTTTTAAGACCAATTGGATTTTTGTGCGACCAGCCGTTCGTTCACAGTGAGCGCGCAAAGGTTTAGGAAAAACACTAATCTTTCGCGTCGAAAACGGCCGTTATATGACCCAACCCTCAGACGCCCAGAATAAAACTACCTTTTGTCATCTTCCCGGTAAACTACAGTCTAGAAATTTTAACCGTGAGTCGGGGATAGACCACATTGCAATATTTACTCGGTTTCTCATCTGTAAAATTGTTTAAATAATACCTTTTTGTAATAATACAAATTAAATTTTGATGATGAGCTATTGACTTGAAATTTTAAAAATAGGTCAGAACTGGATCACAGAACTGGATTCACTCGGTTTCTTGTCTGTAAAATTGTTTAAATAATACCTATTTGTTTAAAAAAATTAAATTTTGATGATGAGCTAGATACTTGAAATTTTAAATATAGGTCAGAAATGGATGACATTTCAATATTCACTCGGTTTGTATGACATGGTATGAGTATGGTATGGTATATTATTGTATGTATGATTTGGTATAATACAGTATGGTATGATAGGAAAGAAATTCGTATGGTATGGTATGAGTACGGTGAGAATATGGTATGGTGCCAATTTGCAATACAGTCTGGTATAGACAGAAGGGTGATCTGCACAAGGAAGATAATAAACCGTTGTGTCAAGAATTTGCAGAGTTTTTTACATCATTTTAACTTGCTTATTGACCTGGCTAAAAGAAGACTTATAGACAACCAAACAAAGATGAGCATTTCGACCCAGATCACCGAAATTTCAGACGCAGATAACCTTAGCACTATCCAGAACGACAACCATTTCGGAGAACTTCTAAAAAATTTCCCAAATTTGACAAAACCAACCTTGATTCCTACCGATATTTGCCATGAAGTTAGACACTACATCACAACCACATCTGGACCACCTGTTTTCGGAAAGGCCCGTAGACTTGACCCTGAACGCCTCAAGATTGCAAAACAAGAATTCCAGTTTTTGCTAGACAACGGAGTTATCAGGCCGTCAAAATCAGAGTGGGCAAGTCCATTGCATATGGTTAAGAAGAAAAATGGTACGTGGAGATGTTGCGGAGACTACCGCCGGTTGAATGACCGGACAGTTCCGGACAGGTACCTACCCTTTGCCACATATTGGGGATGTTAATCAAATTTTAGAAGAATAGACCATATTTTCCAAAATCGACTTACTCTCGGCATATCACCAAATTCCTATGGCAGAAGAAGACAAACCGAAATCAGCAATAATCACCCCTTTCGGACTTTTTGAGTACAACTACATGCCTTTTGGACTCAAAAATGCACCAGCAACATTCCAACGATTTATAAATTCTATAATTTTCGGTCTGGATTTTTGTTTTGCATATCTGGACGATATTTGTATAGCTTCCAAGACTGAAGAAGAACATCGAAAACATGTCGAAATCGTATTCAAAAGATTGGACACATTTGGAATAAAAATTAATGTTGCAAAATCCGAATTTGGTGTAAAGGAAATTATCTTTTTGGGTCATTTGATATCTGCTGAAGGAACTAAACCGGATCCAGAAAAGGTTAAGGTAATTGAAAATTACGTGCATCCTACAACAGTTCGTGAGCTGCGAATGTTTTTAGGCACACTGAACTTTTATAGAAGATTTGTAAAAAATGCAGCAGAACATCAAGCAATTTTGAACAATTATTTAAAAGGAGCTACTAAAAAAGACAAAAGGCCAATTGACTGGACGGACGAAGCCATCCAGAAATTTGAAATTTGCAAGGAAATGGTTGTACAGGCAGCAGCATTGACTTGTCCAAGTGCCAAGTACGAGTTGGGATTGTTTGCGGACGCTTCCGATTGCTCTGTCGGAGCGGTACTGCAACAAAAAGAAGAGTTAGGGTGGAGACCAATCGGGTTTCACTCTAAAAAACTGAACATTGCACAGAAAAATTACAGTACGTATGATCGGCAACTATTGAGTATCTACTCGGCAGTGAAGTACTTCAAACCATTTGTAGGGGATTTCCCATTATTTATTTATTTAATTTTGTTACTATTTCATCTTTTTCAACAGGTGACAGAGTCGTTAAGTTATCGTTAATAAAAACAAGTTCAGAATTTTCCAAAAACTTGAATTGTGTTCATGCTAAAAAATAAGTTATAGTAAAAGTACCTAAAATTGGTGACCCCGACGTGATGGCCGAAGAAGACAATTTTCAAATTCAGAATCCAGCAGCAGGTAGCAGATCAAACAACCAAAATGAAGACGATGCCAACGTAGTTCGACTGAAACTTCCCCCATTCTGGATTGAAAAACCCGAAATCTGGTTTTTCCAAATTGAGGCACAATTTTTCAACGAAAGAGTGAGATCGGAAACCAGTAAGTTCAATCAATTAGTAGCAAACCTGGAGCCAAAATTTCTTGAAAATATTTGGGATATCATCACAAGCGATGATACAGCGAAATACTCAGCTGCCAAAAGACGACTGCTCAACATTTTTAAAGAAAGTGATGATAGGCAACTTAAAAAATTGTTGACAGGGCTTGAACTAGGTGACATGAAACCAAGTCAGCTTCTTCGAAAAATGCAATCTCTTGCAGGCTCTGAAATCACACAAAAAGCTCTAAAAACTCTTTGGCTTGACAAATTACCAAATTCGGTCAAAAACATCCTAATTGTCAGCGATGAAAATCTAGAAAAATTATCTATATATATCTATATATATTATCTAGAAAAATTATCTATATATATATAGACATATATGTGGAGATATTGGATTATTATTATTAGGAATCACATGTTTATGTTTACGCGTAGCACCACAAAATACCCGATTCCCGTTTCATTCCTAATAGTTCAATTGTGCTTAATAAAACCTTATACGCAAGGTTTTCTATCATTACACTATAATGGCAGATAGAATAACAGAAATGAATTCCAATAACGAACTTTTCAATATTAAACAAGACAATATACAAACTAGTAAAAGCACTAATGACAATATTTTAACTGAATCATCAGCTGCACAACTCACTACTCAAATCGCATCTCTATGTAAACACATTGAAGCTCTAAATTCAAGATCTCGAAGTAGAACTCACAGCCCATCATCTCACAGAAGCAGAAGTCAATCTCGAAACAGGTACAACCCAAAAGGAAAATACTGCTACTATCATTTCTTATTTGGTAGCCGATGTTATCCTGATAGATGCAAACAACCCTGCTCGTGGAAGATTTCGGAAAACGAGAAGCAGCAGTCGAAGTAGCAGCGAACTCGACTGCTGGATTCAATGAAAACAGCTGTAAATCTCGTTTATTTGTTATTGACAAAAAAACTGGATTACGTTTTCTTGTCGATAGTGGTGCAGACGTATCAATTCTTCCCCCCACTAAAGACAGTATTCGCAATAAAACTGACTACAAATTATTTGCAGCAAATAACACTGAAATCCCAACCTATGGCATCAGAACCATGAATATTGATTTAGGTCTTCGTCGTAAGTTTCAATGGCCTTTCATCGTAGCCAAAACCACGAGAGGTATCCTAGGAGCCGATTTCCTGAAGAAATTCAACCTATTGATTGACTTGAAAGGTAAGAAACTGATAGATGGTGAAACTAACTTTTTCTCTAAAGGTGAAATCTCATCCATCTCCGAAAATATCACAGTAAGTACAATGACCAGCTCCCAGAAATTCTCTGATGTTTTCAAAAAATTCCCTGATTTGACGAAACCTAACTGGGTACCAAGTGAAATTAAACACAACGTAAAGCACTACATTACAACGCATGGACAACCAGTTTATTGTAAACCACGACAATTAGACCCTATCAAAATGAAATTAGCGAAAGAAGAGTTCCAATATATGTTAGAGACAGGCATTATAAGACCATCCAAATCACAATGGGCCAGCGCACTTCACATGGTTGCGAAAAAAGGTGGAACCTGGCGCCCTTGTGGAGATTACAGGAGATTAAATGACGGTACAGTTCCTGATCGCTACCCTTTACCCAGAATAGAAGATTTCCAATACATACTGAACAACAAAAATATATATTCCAAAATTGATCTCTTCAAAGCTTATCAAATACCATTAGCAGAAGACGACAAAGAGAAAACAGCAATCACAACACCATTCGGTCTTTTTGAATTTAATGTCATGCCTTTTGGCTTAAGAAATGCACCAGCAACTTTCCAGAGATTTATCAATGAAGTTTTAAGAGGACTCGATTTCGTATTTCCTTATTTAGATGATGTGCTGATTGCCTCATCTTCCGTAGAAGAACATAAGAAACATCTAGAAATGGTATGCAAACGACTCAGCGAATATGGTCTAAGAATCAATGTATCAAAATCTGTCATCGGTGAAGAACAACTAGAATTTCTGGGATACTTAATAACGCCGCAAGGATCAAGACCTCTACCTGACAAAGTCAAAGTAATAACGGATTACAAGTTACCAGAAACAATTCACCAGTTACGCACATTTTTGGGTATGCTAAATTTTTATCGTAGATATCTTAAGAACACAGCTGAAACCCAAGCAATCCTACATGAATATCTAAAAGGTGCAAGGAAAAAAGACAATAGGAAAATAGAATGGACACCCGAAGCTCAAGAAAAATTTGAAAAATGTAAACAAGATTTAGCAAATGCAGCATTACTGACGTATCCGAACCCTGAATTCAAGATAGCAGTTGTTGTAGATGCCAGTGATTATGCAGCTGGGGGGGTCCTTCAACAATATGAAGATAGTGGTTGGAAACCTATTGCATTCTTTTCCAAGAAATTCAACGAAACTCAAAAAGCCTATTCAACTTATGACCGCGAACTGCTAGGATGTTATCTCGCTATTAAACAATTCAAACATTTTCTGGAAGGAAGAGAATTCACGATATATACCGATCACAAACCATTAGTATACGCTTTCAAACAAAAAACTCTGCAAATTCTTGACACAACGGTTCATTATCTTCTTTGTACAGATCAGCCTTCTGTCTAGATCACTAGGTCTAAATGTCTAGATCCTAAATGTTAGATTAATTATTATTATCAATTATCACTAATTATTAACGATTTTATCAAGTACCTAGTGAAAATTATTATAATTGTTAGGTATTAATAATTCGTATTTATTATTAATAAT
>OY986059.1:0-25130 GCA_963920205.1 Stenodema calcarata
CCTAACCATCCCTAACCATCCCTAACCATCCCTAACCATCCCTACAAACCATCCCTAACCATCCCTAACCATCCCTAACCATCCCTAACCATCCTAACCATCCCTAACCATCCCTAACCATCCCTAACCATCCCTAACCATCCCTAACCATCCCTACCCATCCCTAACCATCCCTAACCATCCTAACCCTAACCATCCCTAACCATCCCTAACCATCCCTAACCATCCCTAACCATCCCTAACCATCCCTAACCATCCCTAACCATCCTAACCATCCCTAACCATCCCTAACCATCCCTAACCATCCCTAACCATCCCTAACCATCCCTAACCATCCCTAACCATCCCTAACCATCCCTAACCATCCCTAACCATCCCTAACCATCCCTAACCATCCCTAACCATCCCTAACCATCCCTAACCATCCCTAACCATCCCTAACCATCCCTAACCATCCCTAACCATCCCTAACCATCCCTAACCATCCCTAACCATCCCTAACCATCCCTAACCATCCCTAACCATCCCTAACCATCCCTAACCATCCCTAACCATCCCTAACCATCCCTAACCATCCCTAACCATCCCTAACCATCCCTAACCATCCCTAACCATCCCTAACCATCCCTAACCATCCCTAACCATCCCTAACCATCCCTAACCATCCCTAACCATCCCTAACCATCCCTAACCATCCCTAACCATCCCTAACCATCCCTAACCATCCCTAACCATCCCTAACCATCCCTAACCATCCCTAACCATCCCTAACCATCCCTAACCATCCCTAACCATCCCTAACCATCCCTAACCATCCCTAACCATCCCTAACCATCCCTAACCATCCCTAACCATCCCTAACCATCCCTAACCATCCCTAACCATCCCTAACCATCCCTAACCATCCCTAACCATCCCTAACCATCCCTAACCATCCCTAACCATCCCTAACCATCCCTAACCATCCCTAACCATCCCTAACCATCCCTAACCATCCCTAACCATCCCTAACCATCCCTAACCATCCCTAACCATCCCTAACCATCCCTAACCATCCCTAACCATCCCTAACCATCCCTAACCATCCCTAACCATCCCTAACCATCCCTAACCATCCCTAACCATCCCTAACCATCCCTAACCATCCCTAACCATCCCTAACCATCCCTAACCATCCCTAACCATCCCTAACCATCCCTAACCATCCCTAACCATCCCTAACCATCCCTAACCATCCCTAACCATCCCTAACCATCCCTAACCATCCCTAACCATCCCTAACCATCCCTAACCATCCCTAACCATCCCTAACCATCCCTAACCATCCCTAACCATCCCTAACCATCCCTAACCATCCCTAACCATCCCTAACCATCCCTAACCATCCCTAACCATCCCTAACCATCCCTAACCATCCCTAACCATCCCTAACCATCCCTAACCATCCCTAACCATCCCTAACCATCCCTAACCATCCCTAACCATCCCTAACCATCCCTAACCATCCCTAACCATCCCTAACCATGGGGACACACGAAACCTGCACTGAGAACCATCCCTAACCATCCCTAACCATCCCTAACCATCCCTAACCATCCCTAACCATCCCTAACCATCCCTAACCATCCCTAACCATCCCTAACCATCCCTAACCATCCCTAACCATCCCTAACCATCCCTAACCATCCCTAACCATCCCTAACCATCCCTAACCATCCCTAACCATCCCTAACCATCCCTAACCATCCCTAACCATCCCTAACCATCCCTAACCATCCCTAACCATCCCTAACCATCTCTAACCATCCCTAACCATCCCTAACCATCCCTAACCATCCCTAACCATCCCTAACCATCCCTAACCATCTCTAACCATCCCTAACCATCCCTAACCATCCCTAACCATCCCTAACCATCCCTAACCATCCCTAACCATCCCTAACCATCCCTAACCATCCCTAACCATCCCTAACCATCCCTAACCATCCCTAACCATCCCTAACCATCCCTAACCATCCCTAACCATCCCTAACCATCCCTAACCATCCCTAACCATCCCTAACCATCCCTAACCATCCCTAACCATCCCTAACCATCCCTAACCATCCCTAACCATCCCTAACCATCCCTAACCATCCCTAACCATCCCTAACCATCCCTAACCATCCCTAACCGTCAGGACTTCTTTTCTCTCCCCATTCCTACGCCTTGCGGCTCTTATGGGGTGGGGGTAGTGCTTTGCGTTGTTATCTTGATCTCCTGACGGTTCTGCCTGTACTCCTCCCGAACTATCAGTCACCCCGGTAACCATCCCTAACCATCCCTAACCATCCCTAACCATCCCTAACCATCCCTAACCATCCCTAACCATCCCTAACCATCCCTAACCATCCCTAACCATCCCTAACCATCCCTAACCATCCCTAACCATCCCTAACCATCCCTAACCATCCCTAACCATCCCTAACCATCCCTAACCATCCCTAACCATCCCTAACCATCCCTAACCATCCCTAACCATCCAGAGATCACCAAGATCAACTCATTCGAACTGCAGCACTCCACGAGACTGACTGGCATTTCATTCCTCCATCCAGCCCTCATTTTGGAGGTTTATGGGAGGCTGCTGTGAAATCGACCAAACGACTACTCAAGATCATCACAACCAAGAACGACATTCTCTCCCTCGAAGCCTTCCAAACACTGGTCGCCAAGATCTCCGCAATACTCAACTCCCGCCCCATAACAGCAATTCCAAGTTCGCCACACGACATGGATTATTTAACCCCTGGGCACTTCTTAATTTTCCGACCCTTAACAGCACCTCCTCCAGATCCTCGAATTAATGAAAGGTCTTCAATGAAGTCTCAATGGGCCCTCGTACAGCATTTGACTAATATCTTCTGGAATCGCTGGCGAACAGAATACCTTTCTCAGCAACAGTCAGCTTCAAAATGGAATGAAAAAGGATCGTCTCCGGCAAAAGAAGGCCAGATTGTCATCATAATGAACGACAACCTACTAAGTAAGTAGAATATCGTTTTATTACGATACTGAGTCGATGGACTATCGGACAGAAAGTGAATAGTGTCTACATTCGGCAAATTTATTTTAACATAGTCAAAAATGGGACGCAGGTGAGCCCACACTGCCGCTGGCGAATGTTCATTAAATTCAGATAATGTGCAGAAGGACTGCGCTTTTATTCCGTCATATGAATTCTTTAAGAAGTATACTTCAACAGTGTGGAGAGTGTACTGTTTGCGGCTCCCTCCAAAGTGTAGGGACTGTATTTCAGTTCCATACTTCAGCGAATAATTCTCGCTGAAATCACAATGGATAATGACTTCCTTTTCCTTCAGTCTGGCTTTTAATAGTTTTACTGACCGCTGCTGGTGGATCATTATCCCCTCATGATACATATAGTTCGACAGCTGGTGTTCCAAGGCATCCACTCCTTCTGCTACAGATGAAACAACCTCTTCCTTGGTAACATGCTTCACAGTCTTGATAGTCTTCCGTTTCGTCATAAAAGTTTCTGGCTTCAGTGCCCACTGATGATACGTTAACGGCCCATTCTCGAATTCCAAGTATGAGATCATTTGATCTTTGCAGACAGTACAACTGCGTTGCAAACAGGCAACACTTCCATTTTCGCAACACAGCTGAGCGACAATGTTGTGTGGGCTGCCTGATTCAATAGCCTTAGCTTTGTGTAGAGCAACTAACAAGAGGTTAAAATTCTCATGTACTTTGCAGGCACATGTATTTCTGTCAGCTGCCTTGGGCGGTAACACCCAAAATGGCTTGAGCTTGCAAAACGTAGAATAACCAATTTTATAATCCACTGATCTACAAAATTTCTTATGCAAATGCATCATGGTGTCACTAAGAAGTCGCTTTTGCTTCTTTACCTTCTTTCTCGTTACACAATCCCTTTTACCAGGGCACATTCTGCTAACATCGTCATCCTCAAAAAAAACGAATTACATCCTTCTGTATTACATGCGTCAGTTTCCTTATCCGCAAGCGATTAATGGAATTATTGATGCGATGGGTAACGCGATGTTGGAATAAACCCCAAGATATTGTGTTAAGGCCATGCATCAACTTGTACTTTCTGAATAAATTGATGTTTTTGGTGAAGATTGCACTAAACCTACTCTTTAGTTTTCTGCTTTTGATGGATCGGTAACTTGTTTCTATTCCGTGTTTCAATGACTGGCCAAACAAAAGGTTTTTCACTATATCTTTTTTGTTCCCTGAACTGACCAGATCATTCATCTTTTTTCTGGGGGATTTTAGTTCTGTTTTTTGCAGTCTATACTGCCTCTTCCTAAGACGTTCAGTAACTCTCTTCAATTTGGCAACTTCCTCCTTCAGCTTCTGTTTCTGCTTCATCAGTTTTGATCTATCACGGCGAACCTTCACAATGACGGCTCAAAGATTGTGCGTCAGAACCACTGAGAATAGAATATACTAGAGCGGCCCTTCACGTGCGAGCCGCCTAGCGGAAAGTGTGCTCTGCCCCCCCAACCCCTTGGTTCCCCGACCCCGCCCTGCGGAGCATTACCCCTGTACTGTTGCGCCCGCACAATCTCGCCGATAGCCTCAATTTGCATCTAGATTTTTGTACATTTTTAGTTCAGATAATTTTGTTATACTGCGTACGAGTATTAGTACCTTGTTAACTGGCAGGGGGAAGGCTGAAGAATATGGGAAAGGAAGTATCAATCTTGGGAGTATTTTTTGACTTGGATCATAGACACGACTGTGTACGACAACAACTCTAGGTATGATTATTTTATTTCTGTTTCAAACAATGAACAGAATCAATTGAAACAAAGTTAGGTGACCGAAACTTCATATATTCGGAAATGATGGTACCTACTAGGAAGAATTTACTCAATCACTGAGTTCATAATAACCCAAGGTATTCTGTTTTGTTTTATTTTATGATAAAATACGTTTATTTAGAAAAATACTTTTGACGAATCTTTGCAACAGAAGAAAATAGAATCAAAACTGAAGAGAGTCAGTTAATAATTCTTCGTTCGGATGTAAGTACTTTTCAACCTACTGAATGAAGGTAATTTCGCATGTTTGTTGGTAGGTACTTCATCAATATGAAAATTTTCACCTGTAGGTGGAAATGAAAACGCCGGAATTATATAGGTACATTTTATTTGTAAAATACTTCTTTGTTCAGAGGTAGGTACTTTTCAACCTACGGGATGAAGGTAATTTCGCATGTTTGTTGGTAGGTACTTCTTTCATATAAAAGTTTTCGCCTGTAAGTGGAAATGGAAACGCCGGTGTCATGAAGGTACATTTTATTTGTAAATAATTCTTTGTTCCGAGGTAGTTGCTTTTCAACCTACCGAATGAAGGTAATTTCGCATGTTTGTTGGTAGGTACTTCTTCAATATAAAATTTTTCACCGGTAGGTGGAAATGAATACGCCGGAATTATATAGGTACATTTTATTTGTAAAATAATTCTTTGTTCGGAGGTAGGTACTTTTCAACGTACCGAATGAAGGTAATTTCGCATGTTTGTTGGTAGGTACTTACTTCTTCAATATAAAAATTTTCACCTGTAGGTGGAAATGAATACGCCGGAATTATATAGGTACATTTTATTTGTAAAATAATTCTTCGTTCGGAGGTAAGTACTTTTCAACCTACTGAATGAAGGTAATTTCCCATGTTTGTTGGTAGGTACTTCTTTAATATGAAAATTTTCACCTGTAGGTGGAAATGAAACCGCCGGAATTATATAGGTACACTTTCTCCGTTAATAATTTTTCGTTTGGAGGTAAGTACTTTTCAACCTACCGAATGAAGGTAATTTCGCATGTTTGTTGGTAGGTACTTCTTTCATATAAATTTTTCGCCTGTAGGTGGAAATGGAAACGCCGGTGTTATGAAGGTACATTTTATTTATAAATAATTCTTTGTTCCGAGGTAGTTACTTTTCAACCTACGGAATGAAGGTAATTTCGCATGTTTGTTGGTAGGTACTTCTTTAATATAAAATTTTTCACCGGTAGGTGGAAATGAATACGCCGGAATTATATAGGTACATTTTATTTGTAAATAATCCTTTGTTCCGAGGTAGTTACTTTTCATGCTACTAAATGAACGTTATTTTGTAAGTTTGTTGGTAGGTACTTCTTCAATATAAAAATTTTCACCGGTAGGTGGAAATGAAAACGCCGGAATTATATAGGTACATTTTATTCTTAAAATAATTCTTTGTTCAGAGGTAGGTACTTTTTAACCTACCGAATGAAGGTAATTTTGCATGTTTGTTGGTAGGTACTTCTTCAATATAAAAATTTTCACCGGTAGGTGGAAATGAAAACCCCGGAATTATGCAGGTACATTTTATTTGTAAAATACTTCTTTGTTCGGAGGTACGTACTTTTCAACAAACGGAATGAAGGTAATTTCGCATGTTTGTTGGTAGGTAGTTCTTCAATATAAAAATTTTCACCGGTAGGTGGAAATGAAAACGCCGGAATTATATAGGTACATTTTA
The DNA here is from genome assembly GCA_963920205.1 of Stenodema calcarata. NCBI lineage: Eukaryota > Metazoa > Arthropoda > Insecta > Hemiptera > Miridae > Stenodema > Stenodema calcarata. Next base: position 6,544 of record OY986059.1, read on the forward strand.
TCCGTTCATAATTCTTCGTTCGGAGGTAAGTACTTTTCAACCTACTGAATGAAGGTAATTTCGCATGTTTGTTGGTAGGTAGGTACTTCTTTAATACAAAAATTTTCACCGGTAGGTGGAAATGAAAACGCCGGAATTATATAGGTACATTTTATTTGAATAATAATTCTTTGTTTGGAGGTAGGTAATTTTCAACCTACCGAATGAAGGTAATTTCGCATGTTTGTTTGGTAGGTACTTCTTCAATATAAAGTTTTTCACCAGTAGGTGGAAATGAAAACGCCGGAATTATATAGGTACTTTTTATCCGTTCATAATTCTTCGTTCGGAGGTAAGTACTTTTCAACCTACTGAATGAAGGTGATTTCGCATGTTTGTTGGTAGGTAGGTACTTCTTTAATATGAAAATTTTCACCTGTAGGTAGAAATGAAAACGCCGGAATTATATAGACCTATATTAACGGATAAAATGTACAGGTTAATAATTCTTCGTTTGGAGGTAAGTACTTTTCAACCTACTGAATGAAGGTAATTTCGCATGTTAGTACCCCCGGATCTTTTCTCTTCTATACTTTGTATAGAACGAGGTATTTGCAATGCAAAACATGAATAATGTTTTTGTGTCCCGTACTCAGGGCTGTATCTCAGCTTCTTCGATATTTACAGCGGTTTTGGCAGTATATAATTTATGCATAAATTAAAGGCTTTCCAACGAATGGAGAACGATTTTTGTCCGTTGAAAACTAAAGAAGTTTCATTTCCCTAGAAACGGCTCGGTTGTACGTGAAAATCATTAAAAATCTTCGTGACATAATTTCGTGACTTAAACTTCGTTACGCTTTTCAACTCTGGTAGGCCGCCGCAAAAACATTATGACACGTGTCCAGCCCTCATATCACAGAATACATGGTAGGTTCGTCGGGGACGAGCTAGCCGCGTTAATTTTAAAGATCAGAGTCTCTAAAATTCGAAAAAACAAAAGCGAAACGAGCACTGCAACCAGCAACAGCTGCTCCCTGGCGGATTCCCGTGGAGTCTTCAGTTTTTCGTCGAACGCGCTGCCGCCATATTCCTCCACAAAAAATTCAAACATTTTGTTCTTTGGAGATAGTTTGTGTTTCTTTTTTTCCCACAATCGGATCGATTCGGTCAGTGTGATTGACTTGTTTTACAACAACGGTAAGAGAATCCTCTGGATATTTCTGGAAACGGGGTAAGTTACCACTTTTATCCTAGTTTAGTTCCTAACCTCGGTTCGGGTTGGTCTCAGCTAGTCAGTTTTTCAGTCAACAATGACCGGCCGACATGGACGCCATTCCAATTCGTATTCCGATAGCTCAAGTGACTCTCATCGGACAGGACAAATATCCCGTCGTAAGCTTCTACGAAAATTGAAACGGCTCGAAAGGAAACTTCGATCATCAAAACGTCGGGCGTTCGGACGTCTTCTACAACTCGGAGTCACTCACATTCGAAGTCTCCTGACATACGAGTGTATCGTATGTCACGACATGCTAGTGTACCGTATGTCACGACATACGACTGTATCGTATGTCACGACATACGAGTGTATCGTATTCCACGACATACCGAGTGCATCGGATGTGCCGTGGAATGTTTACGTTCCTGGAGCAGGGAAGTTGAAGTTTTGGTTGTACGGAGGCTTTGCAGGCTTTTGTCACCAAAACCGAACACTCCACACAGCAAGCGGGTGCTAATTAGGCCGTGCAGACCTATGGCGAGCGCAGCTCCCCCCCCCTCCCCCCCGGTAGATCCTACAAATACTGACGACGTTCTTTTGATTCACAACGGCGTATACCTTTCGACAGACAACGATCACGATATGCCCATTGATAGTAATAATGAGACTGACCAGGCCGAGGTACTTACTGATATTTTGCCAGATGAAATTCTAAATTCATATTCCATCATACGAAATTCTAAGATATTTATATCTTATTTATATTTATACCTTATTTTACCAGATGAATCGGAACCTGTTTAAATAAATAGCTATAAATAGCTTTGCGTTACACAAAGAAATCGTCCCTCGTTGGAAATCTATTTCACAAAATGGTTTAAAAAAGGACATTTCGGGGCCTCGACTCGATAAATTTATACCAAATTCCCACAAATTTACCTAGAAATTCAAACAATTCTCAATAAACCGGAGACCAACAAGGATTTTTCTTATTCTCAAACTCAGAACATGATCGGCAAAGGTATTTGTGCTTTGGGAAAAGCTCTTAATTACGTGTTAGACGAAGTAGAACTGCCGATCCCAGACAAACAAAACCTCTTGGTACCCTTGTTTGGATCATCACGCATATTTGAGAATGTATTTTATCATTTGAGTTTGACCCCTAGAAATCAGATTTCGCCAAAGATGATACAATACATACGAGAGCTTGTGGGTCATACTCCTCCTTCGGAGTTTTTATTCAGTGCTACACTGACCGATGATCTGAAAGCGGCTAAAATTGTGGAAAGTTTGGCCAAGGAGTTAAAAACTCCGGTTTTCAGTCATCCCAGTACTAGGTAGTCCTGGTGGGCACGGATACTGGAAGACATGTCTTCCAGTATTTTTGCTGGTGGTCCTTCTCAACCTCCGAGGTCTGTAGCCTCGAAGGCGTTCCAGAATCACAAGAAAGCTGGGGGGAGCTCATATGCACCTAAGTCGACGCCGTTAAATTGTCGTCGCCAGATCCGTCAACCCCGAGAGACGGCGTCACGAAAGGACATCCCTTGGGGATGAATCCCAACTCGAGCGATTCATCGAGGAGAAGCAGAGCTTCATACATTACATAAAAAGGTTTGTCTGAAATGTGCTGGTAGATTATCCCAGTTTTTCGAGGACTGGTCACTGTAACCAGTAACCCTGTGATCCTTGAGCGGGTCCGTGGCTACCCTCTACCCATTATCGTAGATCCCATTTAGACGTCCGTGCCAGTTTCTAACTTTTCCTTGTCGGAAAAGTTAGTAATGGACAGGGAAATTACGGATTTGCTCAAGATTAAAGCCATAAAGAAATGTCATCCCTTGCAAGGACTGTTCATTTCACCGATATTCCTTGCGGATATGGCGGGAGGGGGTAAACGATTTATTTTAAATTTAAAATAATTCAATCAATTTAATTAAAACACCTCATTTTAAAATGGAGGATGTCCGTAATGCTTCCCGCCCGGTCCAGAGACCATTTTATGCGTGTACTTTGCATTTGAAAAATGCATATTTTTTGGTCAGCATAAGAGCAGAGGACAGGAAATTCCTCCGCTTCAATATCAACCAGCAGCTATATGAGTTTCGGAGTTTACCTAATGGATTAGCTTCCGGGCCCTATTGCTTCACCTAAATTATGAAGCCGGTGGTACAAACACTAAGATCGCAAGGTTTGAATATGATATAATATATCATATTATCATCTCGATGACTGTTCATTTTTGGGTTGTTAGATCTAACAACCTAAAAATGAACATGTTCAATTATGTTAGAAAAGGCATAAAGCTTTTTGAAAAATTAGGATTTTTTATAAATTGGGAGAAGGGTGTAATCAACCCTTCAAAACGCTTCAAGTTTTTTTTTTTTAGGTTTCATTTTTCATACCAAGCGCATGACTCTTAAGTTTGCCTTGAGGAAAAATACAAAAGATTTTGCCAATTTTGCCCATTTTGCAAATACTTCTGTCAAAAACACATTGCAGGATTAGATAGTTGGCGCAAGATTTGGGCCTGCTAACTGCTGCATGTCCCACAGTTAAGTACGGCTGGCTGTATACGAAATACCTTAAGCGTGAAAAATGGGTTGAACTCTCGAAAAATCGAGGGAAATATAACGCAATTGTGGTAATACCTAGTGATACCCACGTTGATTTAAGTTGGTGGGTAAAAACAGCTGTCACTCCCTTAAAATCCGACTCTTTTGTCCTTGAATTCCAAATTCCAAACCGATTCCTCTCTTTCAGGTTGGGATATTTACTGTGTGCAAACACAACAACCAACACCATGGTTAGTGGGACAATTCGTTTCGGCTCCGACACATTTATGTTCATTTATAAAATTTATAAATGAACATTTAAGAACATTTATTAAGAGCATTTAATGTTCTTGAAATTTATGCAATTTCTCTGGTTTGAAAATATTAATACATAATATATTGATATATCAGTACATTCGAAAACAAGGAGGCTGATGACGCCTCATGAATATTACCACCTGAAACAAAACGAAAATTTGCAGATGAATACTATCAAATGATAGTTAAAAAAAAAAAAAAAAAAAATTAAACTCCTGGAGATTTATTTGCTTCAAGTTACAACAAAAAATTCCCTCTTTTTCATTTCATGATACAGGGATCTAGGTGAATTAGCAGTAGATGCTTTCACAATGAATTGGTAACGTTTCTAATTCTATGCGTTTCCCGCCTTTTCAATGATACTTCCGAGTTTTTCAGAAACTTGTGAACGACGGAGCCACAGGCGTGGTCGTCATGCATTTCTGGAAAGGAGCAAAATTCTCATCCCCTCGCCGCAGATTTTATCGTGGTGGCGGGGAGGTTACTCGCGGATCGTTTATCCGAAGGGGGATTCCAGAAGTAGCTACAAGCACCATGTTGAAGTCACTTTCCTTGGCAACAATTAAGCAGTATAACTCATCCCTCAAACTATGGTCGGAGCATTGCTTAACAAATGACGTTTGCCCCTTTAGTTCAGGACCACGAGAGGTGATGCGTTTTTTCCAAGATATTCTTTAGACATCTTTTCACTCTTACAGCACTTTTAATTCTAACAGGTCTGCGATTTCACTCATTTCAATTCACGACCTGGGTAAAAATAAGGATATAAAACGATTTCTTAGAGGGATATTCAAAACTCGGACGTCCAGGCCAAGATACGTATATACGTGGGTTGTAATCTATAGCAAGTTATAGATTATTTTTCGAGGGTCTCCACTGATGATCTGAAATACATAATAATATTATCTATTTAGATATCATCCAAAAAATTTATTATGCCAATGAATTCAAACCATTCATCAAGTGAAATGTTCTAATGTTCATTTCACGGAGACGGAGGCTCAAATAGTTATCCTGACCTCATCAAAACCTCAGGGCCAAAAAGACCCCAACCTCTTTTACATTTCAAATTGAACGCCAAGGATCCAAATGTTATGTATCCTCACTTCAAATTGGAAATACCAATCTATGACAAGTGAACTTCGACCACAGAATTGTGACACCTTTTTTCATTACCCACAGTAAGCCTTACAAGGCAGCATCCAAAGCAACACTTAGTCGCTGGGTGAAAGACATCCTGCTTGTCGCTTGGTGTCGATTGCGTCCGGCATGCTACTACTTCTGCAGCAAAGGGTGTATCAATGGACCTCATATTAAGAACAGCCGGTTGGAGTGCATCCACCGCTACGTTCACGAATTACTATTATGAACAGCCGGTTGGAGTGCATCCACCGCTACGTTCACGAATTACTATGATAGACTACTGACGGGTCTATTGATGTCATTATGGGAGACTGATGTCTTTCGTATTTTTTGTCAACTGACGTTATGCTTTTCGTGACCAGGGTGAATTGGATGCATGTGTCATGATCCGTAATGTGACATAATTGTTAACGTTATCTTCCACAGCAATTCGGTCTTGGAAATCGTGTTTATCTGTGATCTTTAAACAGCTACCATGTATTCTGTGATATGAGGGCTGGACACGTGTCATAATTACTAAATCAAACGAACTTACCTTGTGAAGTTCGATTGTAATTATGATAGTGTCCAGCCCTCATATCACACTCCCACCCATCCCTACCCAATGCGATAAACAACGATTTTTTAGCATCTGTATATCAAGGTTCTTTAAAGAAACTGAAGACTCCACGGGAATCCGCCAGGGAGCAGCTGTTGCTGGTTGCAGTGCTCGTTTCGCTTTTGTTTTTTCGAATTTTAGAGACTCTGATCTTTAAAATTAACGCGGCTAGCTCGTCCCCGACGAACCTACCATGTATTCTGTGATATGAGGGCTGGACACTATCATAATTACAATCGAACTTCACAAGGTAAGTTCGTTTGATTTAGTAATTATTCATGTTAAAATGGGATGTTTTGGTGTTTTTCGAGATGATTTCGCCAAAATCGACTGGGATCCCATATTTTGAGTACAGATTCGGATTCAGCGTCGAAACATACATAAGAACTAGGTGGGTCTCGTCAAAAGAACAAACCACTTCTTTTTGTGGGTCTGAGCTAGTTACCCCTATTTAAACATGATCTACAGAGAAAGGTGATCTGTACAAAGAAGATAATGAACCGTTGTGTCAAGAATTCGCTGAGTTTTTTATTTATTTTTTCACTATTGTTTTTTTCTATCTTCACGGCCCGAAATTTCCCAACTTCCCCATGGGGGGGGGGGGGGCTTCCCCCCATCACCACCATGACGACTGCCCTGGACGTCGTAATTTAGAGATTATTCATTAGTGGTTCATGATTAACTGTAGAAAAAGCAACACCTAGGTACTCCACCGAAGTGGTCACCTATCTCGTGAGATTTGAAGAGAATTCAAATAATATCATTTCGTATTGTGTTTGGTATATTCCTACGATATGTAACCAGTTGATATCTTGAGCAAACAACTGACCGCCCACTCGAGATCCCTCCAGTGGCTTCTGTTCGGCCAGTGTTCAATTCTCTCCTGTGATTAGAGTGTTACTCATTAATGTCTTCTGTGTATCAGACGAAAAGGTACGTTTGTGGTTTATTTTGTGAAAAGCAGAATTTTTTTTTTTAAAGGTTCATTTCATTCTATTTCGCTTTCCTCAAATCTCTCTTACGTTCACCGTCGCTTACATCAGCCTGCAATGGCCTTACGTTACTTTTCAGTACGATCCTATTATCGCTTCTAGCCCACACACGGTGCTAGTTCATTTACCTACTGTATGGCCTCTTATTAAGTGAGAAAAAAATTCTTGACCCACCGGTTTATTATTTCCTTTGTGCAGAAACTAAATAATAGAGACGATGAATTAATTTCAAATAAAACGCACCGATATAATTCTGGGGTTTTTAATTCCACCTACCTACGTCAGCAATAATTGTTCTATAAAAGAAGTACCTACCAACAAACATTCGAAATTACATTCATTCCGTAGCACGAAAAGTATCTACTTCAGAACAACAAAAAATCTACATCATAAAAACCATGTGATGTTCCAAACAGCTCGTTAGTATGAACATTGAACTGTATTTCAACCGTTTGATTCACGATCGTGTGGACAAGTTTAAATCGGCTCAACCTTACGAATATTCGGTAACAGAGAGAAATGAAAAATAAAACGATAACGAACTTCATTTTCGCCCTTTACTATGCAATGCACACCCATACAAACCTTCACCAACCATCAGATACCACAAATAATTTCCGCCACGTTTTGACCACTTTGGCCCCACTGTGCGACGTACGGCGGACGGACGAATTTTTTTAAATTTGATTTTCTGAATCTACGTACCTATCTTGAAACGTAAACCAACAAATTTTGAGGGGGTGTTAAAAAAAGTTTTCTTTGGTCGATTCCAATTACCTATCGAAGATAACATTTATTTAAACCAATATGACAAATTTGGAATATTTACCAAAGAGTTTCAAGAGTAAATTTTACTCTTTGGTAGACATCCCAAATTTTTCATCCTTGAATAAGCAATATTTTTACTTGTCTCAATGTGATTACCACGCTGAGGAAACGAACCTCACATCTTCTATTGATAACATTTTGATTGATGTCAAATCCATTCGATTCCTAATTAGAGAAATGAATCCATTGACTAGGTATTCGAAAATAATTTAATAATAAGCTACTAATAATAATTTAATAATAAAAATAATAAGCTACAACCAGGTTCCTATTTGTATTATGCTTAATTCTTCTGCATTCAAGTGAGTCATTGTAGGTAATTGGCTACGTTGTCTGGCCGTACATTTGAGTAGGTACCTATTGTAAGGTTACCTATTATATTTTATTTTTTATTGGACAATGCAAGGTAAACATACGTTTTTTATGATCATGTAACGATGGTGGGTAGCGTAAGGAAAATCAAGAGGCTGTGTTTACAGAATCTCGATGACGGCGAGGGGGGTGGGGGTGGAAGTTGAATGGGAGATGAGGAATATGAAGGAGCAGATGAGGAAGGAGAAGGGGGTGTCAATTGTCCAGTTCTACGTCATTCCCAACCCCACCATACATACGTCAACATCCTCCCCCTCTAATAGGCGTACCTACCCAAATACTACCATTCTTTTCAATTACTTTTTCATTGGATCCCACCAAATTCCACCCTCCTCACCTTCCAATGACGTCATTGAAATTCTGCACAACCCCGGCCCCCGCTCACCCCTGTGCTGAAACGTACCACCCACCCCCCTCTGACGTCAACCACTTCACCTCTCGCCTTTCCTTCCACACCCCGCATGGTCAATACCACCCTCTTCACCATCCACGCTGTGGCGTCATTGCTCCAGTATCATAGAAAATTTTCATTTATAACACTTATATAATAACACTACTCATGAGGTATGTATTTGTCGGAGTTGACAGGTCAACTAGAAGTCTGAGATTAAACGACTGAGGGTTAGTAATGCAGTTAGGTCACAGGTAGGTTAACCCTCAGTCCTCATACTGGGTAGTATCTTTCATAATGGATATTATCCACTATCAAAGATACTACCTACGTTAACCACAAATCCTATACCTTTACTTGAGGCTACACGGGCGTCATCTGAGCGTTTGCTTCCTACGTAACAACTTCATAACTCTACAATACATACTTTGTCATTTCACTTGTAAATGAGTTTACACCTTTGGTAAATGGTTCATGGAGAGGCAAACAACTTGAAATAGAAATTCCCCTTTCCTCAATTACAATACACTATGTACATTTGCAGTGACTCGGATGGCTTCCTTGTAGATGCGTCAGGACAGAGACACGTGAGCCAAAGACATTCAATTCCCGCTAGGAGAATACGCTCGAAATCCGAATCCTGGACTGTATTTGCTGGAGGATCTTTGACTGAACAGGTGACATAATCTTGCGCACGTTATCATCTTCTGTTTGATTCAATCAAAATATCCTACTATAAAATATTTTCATGTATTTCTTGGTTGCAGGCGAAAAATGGCGAGCTTTTCAGGTCTCGGGAAAGGCTGTTGCGAACGCAAAGGCGACCGAACCCTTCAGTTATTTGCAAGTTCACAACAAGTCAAGTATTGGCTTTCATTACCCTCGTTCTCGCCGAGTTCCTCAGCTTCTGTTCCATGTCGGTTATGGCTCCGTTCTTCCCCAAAGAGGTCAGATATTCTAATAAAATCAAGCGTCTTCTTCATTCGTGTTCCAGCCATTTAAATTCGCCAAAAAAAAAAAAAAAAAAAAAAATCCCAATAATTTATTTATGCAACACAAAAATGAGTTTGAATGAGATTAGTTGGTCACTTGGATTCACTTGAGTTTGACTGGTGTCTGGGGTTTGGAGCTCCAGTGCCGCACCAGAAAACCGAAGTTTTTATCTAATTATACTGTACGATAGTCTCGGGATTATTCACAAAACAATTGCGTCGGTAAATCGGTAGTTTATTTTGAATTATAACTGGAAAATATAGGAAATTGGGGAGCACGAAATAACACTGGTAAGGCGATTAGACTGACTGGTCGTTCGGGGGGGGGGGGGGGAGACAAACATGGCGTCACACGACGCTGTTCTGCTAAGTAATTTATGTAGGTACGTCATTGCCCGTTTTCTCAGCATGTTACCCCAACTGGCACTTATGATTTAGTAAATAATATTCGGAAATTATTGTGTGTCGGGGAAATCGTGTAATTGTCTTTATTCGGTAAATATTTGCAAGTGAAGGTAAGTGTTATGGAGTCGGTGTGCAGAAATTCGGTATGGAGGAAGTTGTGTGGAGTGAGGTGAAGAAACTGGAAAATACATATAGGAAGAAATATGGAAAGACGCTAGTAGCGGGAATAATGGGAACTAGGGCTGAGGTCTCTGAACTATGGGCCTGAGGTCTCCAGAGCTGAACTCTGGGGGCCAAACAATACTATTTCCATAGATATCATGATAAAATACATGGATTTTTATGATTGCTTGATGTAAAATTATACGTCAGAAACTTACGCCCTTCTCTACAATAAAAACATCCCTTTCCCGTGTAGTTTCACCTCACCTTCTCCGAGTGCCTTAAATAAACCTGCCAATTTTATGTACCTACTTATTGTAAAATTATTCAACGAAAAATTGATTTTTTTATTGCATTTTTGTGCAATATATTTGGCTCAAAAATAGTGAAAACGGCGTTTTCGTAGCTTAATAATTTCAAAAATTTCCAGGGGAGAGCCGGTAAGACTTTTACCCGACAATGTAAGTGCGACTTACCGCAGGTTTGCCAATCTATGTGGTGACCAAACTGCTAGACTGAATAGCTCCGAAACGATCGCCCCTACAAAAAACAGTCATGGGATCAATTTTGTAGGAATTTTTTAGGTTCTACAAGTTTTTAAATAAACTCAAAAACTGAAAAACGCAATGGGAAGGAGCTGCAGGCGAAAAAACCCAAAAAGGTGTCAAAATTGCATGGCATTTTTCGATTATTGCGAGCGAAAACGAAAACATTGGATTTGTTACCTCTTAATACTCTCGAATAATATGTCGAAAATCCAGGACACCCATATCAAATTTTGATATAGTGTACAACTGTTCTGGCCTCGGAAATCGATTTCACCAGACAATTCTCGCGAAAATAATGAAAAAGTACGATTTACGAGAAGAAAGATTGAAAACGACGACACGAGTGGAGGAAGCACAGAAGAGCGCCAAACTTTGAATGTCTATTCAAAACCTCTTGAATAGACATTCAAGGCCGGTTGAATAAAAATAAACCAAAAATCCTCAGTCATGCAGCATGGCTATAAGAGCGAATTTTCAAAGAAATAACTGGTTTTATGTAAAATGTCTCTATTAAAAACATGATGTCCATGAAAAACATCTCAAGTATCAACCACGTTTGTGAGCGGAAAAGGAAGTAGCAATTCTGACTTCCCCATCTTATTCAGCGTGTAAAAATGAGGTGCCACTTGACACACCGTTTCATTTTTGGAATTTATGGGTAACCTCCCCCCCACCACCAAAATTCCAAAACCCCCCTCAGCATTTGGACATTTCAACGCTGAACACGACGGCGAAGTCAGAATTGCAATATCGCATTACGTCATCAGATTAGAGCAGACTAACCATGAAGAACATCTCGAGAATCAACCACGTTTCTTCATCTTCAAAGTGCTTTAGTTTGAGAACGGAATAAGATATCGCAATTCTGATTTCACCATCGTGCTCAGCATTAAAAAAAAACTCTGCAAATTATTGACACAACGGTTCATTATCTTCTTTGTACAGATCACCCTTCTGTCTAGATCACTAGGTCTAAATGTCTAGATCCTTAATGTTAGATTAATTATTATTATCAATGATCACTAATTATTAACAATTTTATCAAGTACCTAGTGAAAATTATTATAATTTATTGTTAGGTATTAATAATTCGTATTTATTATTAATAATAATTATTATTAATTGTTAAATTCAATAATAAACCATTCAAGATTTATTAATATTGTTGTCGCAATATGGGAAGGAATGTAAACCAATATTGAGAAAAGAAACTATTATAATTCTTAATAATGGAAATGAAAATGCAATGCGAATTAAATGAAATTGGGAGCTCCCCTTTATATAAAATTAATATACAAAATTAAATTGTAGGTTCTGTCGTGAATGTCCCAATGTCTATTGGTGTTATATAACACAATGAAAAATAGGAAAGATCCGACCTTAATGGCGACGGTTGATGTTCCTGATGTCTGCTTCCAACGCGACGGTTTCAGCGTCTCCCGGTTGTATATAAAGTCGATATGGTCCTGAAACTTCCAACGCGACGGTTTCAGCGTCTCCCGGTCGTATAAAAAAGTCGATGTGGTACTGAGATTCCGGCTTACAGCTACCACATGGCGGAGGTAACGTCTCGTGCGGATTCCGACTTACGACCACCAAATGGCGGAGGTACTTGGTCACGGAGATGTTCGTAAAGGAATACTTCCCGAGGACTCGTGCACTATAGAGGAACACGGCTCAAAGAAAAACCAAAATTCAGCGATTTTTGACGATCTGAAGTTGGTGGGAAGAGTTCGAGTGACTCGATCGTGAGCTCAGAGATAACTGATTTCCTTTTCCGGAAGGATCGATTTAGCTCGATCGCGTTGACTCCTTTGAACCATGGACCGTCGATGGTAGAAGCTGCTGAAGACAATCGGGACCGAAGAACAACACTGTCACAACAACATCGCACAAAAATAGAACACAACAACGCCTCTAATCTCGTAATTTGCCTGAACATTAATTATGATTAATTAATACGATATAATTCTGGGGTTTTTAATACTACGTCGGTAATAATTTTTCTATAAAATAAGTACCTACCAACAAACATTCGAAATTACCTTCATTTCCGTAGCACGAAACGCACCTCAGAACAACAAACTCGACATCACTTAAGCCATATGATGTTCCAAAGAGCTCGTTAGTATGAAAATGGACCTGTATTTCAACAGTTTGATTCACGATCGTGTTGTGAGGCACAATCTTTGAGCCGTCATTGTGAACGAACGGCTGGTCGTACAAAGCTGCGGATGGTCTTAAAAAATTCTACGGAACCAACTCTATCTAAATATGAAATAAAAAACATACCGTTTAATATGAATTGTTCGAGATATGGAATTTTTAACATTTCAAAATTCGTTTTGAACCCCTTCCCCTTGACCTAGGGTTATGAAAAGTTTCGTGGATCATTGTGGGGCTGTTCCAAACCCAGAAACCAAATTTCGTAATTTTAACTCAACGCTAACTGGGCAAAGTGCGGCGGACGGCGTAGGGCGTACGGCGGACGGACGGATTTTTTTTTATTCGATTTTTTTATTCTACGTATCTTGAAACGTAAACCAACAAATTTTGAGGGGGGGTTAAAATTTTTTTTTCTTTGGGCGATTCCAATGGTTCATTATCGAAGATAATAAACCAAAAAACTCTGCAAATTCTTGACACAACGGTTCATTATCTTCTTTGTACAGATCACCCTTCTGTCTAGATCACTAGGTCTAAATGTCTAGATCCTAAATGTTAAATTAATTATTATTATCAATAATTGATAATTATTATCACTAATTATTAACAATTTTATCAAGTACCTACTGAAAATTATTATAATTTATTGTAAGGTATTGATAATTCGTATTTATTAATTATGATTAATTAATACGATATAATTCTGGGGTTTTTAATACTACGTCGGTAATAATTTTTCTATAAAAGAAGTACCTACCAACAAACATTCGAAATTACCTTCATTTCAGTAGCACGAAACGCACCTCAGAACAACAAACTCGACATCACTTAAGCCATATGATGTTCCAAAGAGCTTGTTAGTATGAAAATGGACCTGTATTTCAACAGTTTGATTCACGATCGGGTTGTGAGGCACAATCTTTGAGCCGTCATTGTGAACGAACGGCTGGTCGTACAAAGCTGCAGATGGTCTTAAAAAATTCTACGGAACAAACTCTATCTAAATATGAAATAAAAACTCTGCAAATTCTTGACACAACGGTTCATTATCTTCTTTGTACAGATCACCCTTCTGTCTAGATCACTAGGTCTAAATGTCTAGATCCTAAATGTTAGATTAATTATTATTATCAATTATCACTAATTACCTATTAACAATTTTATCAAGTACCTACCTAGTGAAAATTATTATAATTTATTGTTAGGTATTAATAATTTGTATTTATTATTAATTATGATTAATTAATACGATATAATTCTGGGGTTTTTAATACTACGTCGGTAATAATTTTTCTATAAAAGAAGTACCTACCAACAAACATTAGAAATTACCTTCATTTCCGTAGCACGAAACGCACCTCAGAACAACAAACTCGACATCACTTAACCCATATGATGTTCCAAAGAGCTTGTTAGTATGAAAATGGACCTGTATTTCAACAGTTTGATTCACGATCCTGTAGTGAGGCACAATCTTTGAGCCGTCATTGTGAACGAACGGCTGGTCGTACAAAGCTGCGGATGGTCTTAAAAAATTCTACGGAACAAACTCTATCTAAATATGAAATAAAAAACATACCGTTCTATATGAATTTTTCGAGATATGAAATTTTCAAAATTTCAAAATTCGTTTTGAACCCCTTCCCCTTGACCTAGGGTTATGAAAAGTTTCGAGGACCATTGTGGGGTTGGTCGAAACCCATAAAAAAAATTTCGTAATTTTAACTCAACGCTAACTGGGCAAAGTGGCGCGGACGGCGGACGGCGTACGGCGTACGGCGTACGGCGGACGGACGGATTTTTTTTTATTCGATTTTCTGAATCTACGTATCTTGAAACGTAAACCAACAAATTTTGAGGGGGGGTTAAAAATTTTTTTTCTTTGGGCGATTCCAATGGTTCATTATCGAAGATAATAAACCAAAACATACCGTTCTATATGAATTTTTCGAGATATGGAATTTTCAACATTTCAAAATTCGTTTTGAACCCCTTCTCCTTGACCTAGGGTTATGAAAAGTTTCGTGGATCATTGTGGGGCTGGTCCAAACCCAGAAACCAAATTTCGTAATTTTAACTCAACGCTAACTGGGCAAAGTGCCTCGGACGGCGGACGGCGGACGGCGTACGGCGGACGGCGTACGGCGGACGGCGTACGGCGTACGGCGGACGGACGGATTTTTTTTTATTCGATTTTCTGAATCTACGTATCTTGAAACGTAAACCAACAAATTTTGAGGGGGGGTTAAAATTTTTTTTTCTTTGGGCGATTCCAATGGTTCATTATCGAAGATAATAAACCAAAAAACCTTTAAAACGAGGTGTCACTTGTCAGAATGTTTCATTTTGGGAATTTATGAGGAATTTCCCCCCTAAAACTCCCCCCCCCCCCTTAGATTGGTCTGATTCTGCCCATCTATGAACTTAGCCTGTCGATTGCCTTGACAGATTTTTTTGTGCAAAATTTGAACTTTTTATCTCAATTCTATCGAGAGTTATCGTCTGGAATGACACATACATAAATATATATAGTTTGCGGGTGAGGATGGACCAACACTAGTCGTTGTTATCATTTGTTTATAGCGACGTTTCATCCTTGGATCAATATCCTAATCGTGCATCCTACAAAACTGTTTTGTAGGATGCATGATGCATGATCTTGATCCAAGTTTAAAAATTTTCGACCGAGAACAGTACATTTTCTTCGAAAATTCGCTAATTAGAAAGAGATCGCAGAACGTTTTCACGAAGCAAAAGTCAGCCGTGAGAGTTCCATCATGTTATGACAACGCACGGCTGAGGCAAGACAACTTTGGGCTGTCATATGACAACACCCACCTGGGACAAGGCACCCTCATGCTCTCATATGACAACCCCCGCCCATAGTATTGCAGAGAGTGGATACTATTCTTGTCCCTCATTGATACATTAATATTGTACCTACTACTACACGTAGGGTATTGTCATGTACCTCGGGACGCATGCAAAACAAGCGACATAAACGTTTTGTTGTCCGCCACATTGTGAAGTTTGAGCCATGACGACTATGTCGAGAACCTCATTACCGTTGATGAGAGCCCGCCGCTGATTCTAACTGGTGAACATTTGGAGCTGGCAGCTTGTCGCATTATCAAAACTTTCGACGACGTACCCCGTTCCCAGTAAGTAAAATATTGATTTTTTTTTTTCGTTGTTTATCATGGTTTTTCGTGCCATGGTTTTTCTTTATATCACTGGGATTGAGCTCCTGCGAGTAGTTTTACCAAATATCAGAAATCTTGTACTTAGGGACAAATCTCGGATCGTACCCAGGGGCAGAAATGGTTGACGTCCCTAGGTACAAGAACACATTTTATCAGCTCTAATTCATTATCTAATTTCTTTCTGCAATTCATTCCTTCATTTCAGATGCCTCGGAGTAAGGAAGGCGTTCGTAGACCAACGCCAGCAAAGGATGTGTTGGTGAGGAACCCACAAGGTCTAACTCACTTTTCTCAACTTTTCATAAGAGCCAAAAAACGTTTCTGCAATTTTTCTCCTCTTTTACAATGAAGTTTTTTAGTTGAAAATACCATACAATTTATGTTACTTATTTCAGTATTTAATACTCAGTATTTAAGTTGAGAAAAGTGAGTTAGACCTTGTGGGATCTTAACAGACGATTCGACGAGCTGCGGAGGAAGGAAGGAATTTTTCGTTTTGCCACAGGTAGACGTCTACCAGATCCGTTCACAATGTTCTACCAGAACCAACGGAAGGATGAAGGGGTGAAATGAAGTTCCCCATACCATTCCAGGGGGTGAATGTTGTATAATTTCAATGGTTCCAATGCTTTTGATTTCGTTTCTTGAAATGTGGGTTCTTATCGTTTCTGGTTTGTCTTAGTATTTTGCATTTCGGGATTTTTTGTAGACTATTTTTCCTTTGTCATTTTTGTGATTTACGAGTTTAAAAACTAGGTATTTCGTGATACATTTCATTTGTATTTCCAATTTATTATAATTACCTCCTAATTCATTATTTTTTCCATGAATACCCACCAAATTGGAGGTAGAAAATGAATAATGTGATATGTGAAGGCTGTTACCCACCTTATACTTGTATTTTGTATTGAAAATATATTTTTACCGTGAAAATAGAGTTCTTCTTATCTCTGATAGGGTGTCCCCAAGTTCAATTCGTAGTGTGCCTAGGTATATGCAGGTATTGTACCTATTGACCTATTCAATTATTTTTAAAATTTTCTGTTACCCAGCATTATGAGTTCCTAAAAATATAAGGACTCCATGGACGTGGACCCAATGAGTAGTCCTAACAATGTGTATGTGAAATCTGGCCATAATCACGGTTTTCAGTGGCTAAATTTAATATAGAAAAAACTCTGCAAATTCTTGACACAACGGTTTATTATCTTCCTTGTGCAGATCACCCTTCTGTCTATACCAGACTGTGTTGCAAATCGGTACCATACCATATTCTCACCGTACTCATACCATACCATACGAATTTCTTTTCTATCTTACCATACTGTACTAAATCATACATACAATAATATACCTTACCATACTCATACCATGTCATACAAACCGAGTGAATATTGAAATGTCATCCATTTCTGACCTATATTTAAAATTTCAAGTATCTAGCTCATCATCAAAATTTAATTTGTTTAAACAAATAGGTATTATTTAAACAATTTTACAGACAAGAAACCGAGTGAATATTGCATTGTGATCCATTTCTGACCTATATTTAAAATTTCAAGTAATTAGCTCATCATCAAAATTTAATTTGTTTAAACAAATAGGTATTATTTAAACAATTTTACAGACAAGAAACCGAGTGAATATTGCATTGTGATCCATTTCTGACCTATATTTAAAATTTCAAGTATCTAGCTCATCATCAAAATTTAATTTGTTTAAACAAATAGGTATTATTTAAACAGTTTTACAGATGAGAAACCGGGTGAATATTGCAATGTGGTCTATCCCCGACTCACGGTTAAAATTTCTAGACAGTAGTTTACCGGGAAGATGAAAAAAGGTAGTTTTATTCTGGGCGTCTGGAGGTTGACCCGCGTAGCGGCCGTTTTCGACGCGAAAGTTTAGTGTTTTTCCTAAACCTTTGCGCGCTTACTGTGAACGAACGGCTGGTCGCACAAAAATCCAATTGGTCTTAAAAGATTCGTAATTTTTCAGGTCATTCAAAAGTGAACTATACATTGCACGGTTCAGTTAAATATTTTGAGATATGACATTGTCGAAATTTTGAATTTCATTTTGAACCCCTTCCCCTTGACCTAGGGTTATGAAAAGTTTCGAGGACCATTGTGGGGCTGGTCCAAACCCAGAAACCGAATTTCGTAATTTTATCTCAACGCTAACTGGGCAAAGTGGCGCGGACGGCGTACGGCGTACGGCGGACGGCGTACGGCGGACGGACGGATTTTTTTTTATTCGATTTTCTGAATCTACGTATCATGAAACGTAAACCAACAAATTTTGAGGGGGGGTTAAAATTTTTTTTTCTTTGGGCGATTCCAATGGTTCATTATCGAAGATAATAAACCAAAAATGTCCCTAGGCAAACGACTCTACTCTACCTACTAATGCATTCTACTTGGATTTGAACACAAAAAGCTATGAATTCCCAGAAATTTACCGTTTTTTATGTCTTTGGTTCAGGCAGAGGAAAAAGGTATGAGTCCCACCGTGTCTGGAATGGTATTCAGTTTCTACGCACTTATCGTATTCGTGACGTCACCTCTGTTCGGGAAAATCGTAAGTTACCAACTTGTCGACACAATTGCCTTCCAACTCCGAATCCAACTCATCTAAGAACATGAATAATTATTATTCTGAACTTTCAGCTCCCCAAAGTGGGCGTCAAATTTCTCTTCATGTCAGGCGTATTCCT
>OY986059.1:25330-171164 GCA_963920205.1 Stenodema calcarata
TAGACATTTCGACCTAGTGATCTAGACAGAAGGGTGATCTGTACAAAGAAGATAATGAACCGTTGTGTCAAGAATTTGCAGAGTTTTTTTTCCAAGTTTTCATTTTTTAGGTTTTTTCCGCTAGTGAAGAGATGTGTGTCGAGCGTCCTCATGGGTTAGTGTCCTCACTAACAGATGAGTGTGAGTGTCAAGTGGGTCTTTTTATCCCACCGGGTGTCAAGTGGGGTCCAAACACCCCAAATTTGTATTATTTTTCATTTAAATGAGGGGACGCTGCTCCCCGGCTGGAGCTGCAGGAGACGTGGTGGCTACCGCTCTTGGTGTCAAAGCTCCGTTGGACTCAATGCATTTTGTTGCTGAGAGAGAGCCCTTACGGGAAACGGATTTTTACAGGGTTGAGACCGCAATGCGTTGCATCCTCTTGTGAGGAGCATTTGGCTTTTTCAATAGTTGAATACTCCCATTTCATCTCCTGATTTTATTTTGACTTTTCATGTTCTATTCAGACCCGCTCACATGTACCTAATGACTGAACCCAATGGAAATTCAATGGATTGAGTAGACTTACCAAGAATTTTATTAATGTGTTGTTTGATTTCAGGGAATTTTAGAGACAGCTATGGGCATCGGTATGAGTGCCGGTCCTGCAATAGGAGGAATGCTCTATTCGGTGAGTTCTTTTACTGAGTGTAGGCGTCATTACCAATGGGCGAAGCACTACTCTCAATTCAACGTTTTCCCCCTATGACGATGTCCTCTACACTGTAATGTTCTCATGTACACTATCAAACGGTTGAACAACTAACGGTGGTAACATTTCCTTCACTTCAGATTGGCGGGTTTGGTCTCCCGTTTTATGCTCTTGGATCTCTCATGATTATGATGATACCCACGACTTACGGTTTCTTACCAACAATACGAGGTGAGCCCAAGTCAAAACGTAATTGGCATTAGGTACATACAATACAATAAAATAAAAACTGGCTTGAAATTCTCTAATTTTGGATGATATTCCGTAGGTGGCTCCAAAGGAACAGAACACGCATCTTTCACTAAATTATTCAAAATCCCGTCAGTGGCGGTGATTGGTCTGATTGTTATCGTTGCCTCGAACACCTGGTCATTTCTGGACCCCACGTTGGAACCTCACTTGAGTAAGGTAAATCAATCTGTTGGTTTGAAACCAAAATTCCTTCTTTTCGTGTACAGACGTAATTAATTTCACTGAAACCTCTCACCTGTCAAAGCTGAACTCATATTTAAGTAGATTTGTCGTGAAATTGAATTAAAGGGACGATGTGATGATTCATAGTGTTACAACTCTAGTTATCGGCGTCTGTTGATTCGGGACAAACGTTCTCACGTCCATCTTTTAAGTAAATATTGATTATACGAATTGAATGATAAGGTTATCCAAAAGTAAACATCTGTGACACCTGAGTACCTTCAGACTTCTGATTTAACAGCGCCTAATGATGTATACCTAATCAACAGTTACTGTTCAATGTAATTTCATAACATTTCATACTACGTACCAACATGAATGTTGCATAAAAGAATCCCTGTACTCGATTCAGTACTGTAACACTATTGGAATTTAGTAAATTCTTTTGTATAGGTCGATTAATATAGGTTGATTAATATAATTGATAATTTGTTATTGCTAACTAGGAACCTATACAAACGAATTTACTAAATTCCAATAGTGTTACAGTACTGAATCGAGTGCAGGGATTTCTTTATTATATCATATTATGATTTCATAAATTTATTATCTTACAATTAATTTTATTAAATCAACATATTGAGCCAGTAACCAACTGTTGTGTTCGCTCAAATGAACAAAGTGCGTTCACTGTACAGATGAACATATACCAGCGGATTATTTTATAGATTTGACAAACAAAAGAGAGAAATTCTTACAAGATTTTTCACGCTGAATCCGAATTTGGAAATAGATTTTTTCTATCTGCCTTACTTTTTTTCCCCAAAAAATGCATTTAAAAAAGTGTTTTTGGGATTTTGGTGTGTAGGTACTGTGTCAACTTTCCCCGTTTTCCGTGGAACAGAAGAGGATAACTAAAATCGGATTCTGTACCTCAAAAACCATAGAAAGAGTACCTAATTAACTAGGATTTTTTTAAGTACAATTTTCAACACACAAACGTAGCTAGAAAAGAGGTATTTATGTGCTATATCTCAAAAACCTCATGGCGACCAACGGATTTCAGATTTGGACCAAACACATTTTTTTCGTTGGCCAGTGTAATCTATCGCCAGCCTTTTCCCGAGTGGCAATCGACATGAGGTTTACCGAAACTCAAAGCTCTTGACCAGCTCAATTAGGCGGTTATGCAACTCGTGAAAATCTCCTTGAAAAAATAATTTGAACTTGTCTATTTCTCACGAACAATAATTGTTGTTGTTCACATTTGGAGATATTATTACTACTGAGACGAGTTGATGAAGTTATTGTTGACGCAGGTCAACGTGCTTTTAATTACCTCGAAAAATTCCGTACATACTCTGTCACGTAGAGTTTTGAAAATATACTATACCTTCGTCCGACTAAAGGTTCTGCACTAAATTTGGTTAAAACATGTTCCATGTTTATATAATTGATGCCGTAGGCGTTAAGTGGATAGCATGGATAGCATTTTCTACTTCAATAATCTTATCCACTCACATTTCACTCCTACCAACACTAATTCCTTCACACCTTCAAAATTGATCCCATTATTCATAAACGTGGGGAACTTCATCCATGGATTCGAAGAGAGTTGGTTTTAGAACCATGCGAAGAATTGGTATGTTGAGTAAATAACTTATCACTAGGAGCTTTTTGGATTAATATAATAATGTTGTTTGATCGTGTTAACCGCTTAGTATCATAAATATCATTAAATTATCAACTTGACCACGCTGATACACCGCCCCTCCCCTGGGAAAATCTCGTTACCCAGCCCAGGCCCTCAGAGCAGCACAAATCTCTGGCCTACGCCTTTAACCGAGGATGTGTAGGGAGTAGTACTTCCGAAGTTCTGATGCGACCTTATGTCCTTCGATACTGCAGTAACAACCAAATACGAGGTCACTTAGGAACTCACTCCTGGATAATCAGACTTATTTCTGAAAGTGGCCTTAAGAAATCTGCTATAGGCGAAGGTTACACCGGCAATAGTTCCCAACAAAGCAAACTCGACCCTTTCTTATTTCGTTTTGAGTCTCGCGGCTAAATTTCTATAGTCATGGAACATGATTTAACCACGTTCGGCATAGAAATTAGCTTTAGGAGTCACTCAGCTGATCCGGTGTTCCGCCTAAGGCGTTGCCGGTGTCACATCGTGTCTGACTACTTTTGCATATTTATACAGTTTAAAGTTGTTGAGTGTGGGCGATTTTTCGTTCAACTGTAGGGGTCTGTTCGTGCCTGGTTTTGAGGTCATTTTCTGGGCGTTTTGAAAGGTCTTCAGGACGTATTTCATCTGTAATAATTAAAAAATTATTTTCGACGAATTTTTGTGGTTCGGAGGCAGAGACGCGTTGTCCCCGTCGAGCGCCGGACGATACGCCTTCCACCTGCTCCTTGTTTTGGCAATCAGTGACAAGGTCAGTTCACGGCTTATCACTATCAGTCGGTCCCGTGGATTGACGTCTATTTGTTTGTTTTTGTGGAGAGCCGCTCTCATAGCTCTGATAAACTTTTGGCATACCTACTTCGGCATACCTACTTATGTCCAGTAATCCGTCTATTGAGAAATTTTTTCCTCGAAAACGCGCGAGGGCTAATTCGCCAACCCCACCGAACGAAAGCAAAATGCGCGAAGACGTACAAGTTGGTCAGCTTACGTGGGGTGAATTATTATCGGCTATTAAGCAAACATTACCCACGAAGGATGATTTCGCCAAACTCAACTCGGAAATCCAAACCCTTAAGACAGGAAAATTCTACGTTGAAAGAGGAAGTAAAAAGTTTACGTGCGGAATGCTCGCAAAATTCCGAAACAGTAGAGTATTTATTGAATAAATCAAAAGAGTGCAATTTAGTTTTCCGAGGCTTCCCTACGGATGCAGCTGAGGAACCAGCCGTGATTGTGACCAGACTAATATCAGAGAGAGAGAGAGAGAGAGAATGATTTTATTTGTATCTTTAAATATACATGTAGTACACAAAAATCCAACCTAGTAGCCATTGGCTGTTCTAGGGGGTGGCTATTAGAAAAATAAAACAATTTCCGCTTCGGGCTTAAAATAAACAGACATTAGCTCATTCAAAAGGCTACACACACGTTCATCGGAGCATGCGGGGCATCGGTTAATGATATTTGTGGGGTATCCTTGGGTATGCTGAGCGATGTAGAAGATTTCGAGGTTCGGACGGAGTTGTTTTCAGATCATATGCCCATAGTTCTAACTATCAGGGGTGGCTTTCGAGAAGGGAATGATTGTGTCCCGTTGTTGCCCAGAGCAATATGGAAAGGTGTTGATAAAAGGTGCTATAATGATAAGGTAAGGTGTTTATTGACAGATTATTATAGGCATATTGATATTGATATGAAGGAAGGATTAATAATTAGTAGCATTGCGGAGGCTGCAGGACGAGGCAGTAGACCAGTGAGAGATAATAATGATCATCGGCAACAGCCCTCTAAGAAATTATGGTTTGATCGGGAGTGTTTCAAAGCAAGACGTAGATCCTTTGAGCTTTTGAATAGTTATAGAGAAAATGGTTCGGAGTTATATGTGAGCGCTAACAGGTTATACAAAGGCTTATGTGAGTTAGGCTAGCGGTACCGTGAAGTGCAGATCGACTCCGTAATATTGATGTGATTTACGGCGGTTACAAGTGCAAATTGGCAGCCAAAATTGGCACAAATCTTCCTCAGAGTTCCACCATTGGAGGCCAAGAGAGTAAATCGTGCAAAACTGGATAAATAAGGTCAGATTAACGAATAATTTTTGTACGAGTGATTAACCCAGCTGTGTGGCCGAGCGATAAACGAATCGGCGTCGACCTTGAATCGAATCCACGCATGCGCAAATATTTATTATCCTACAGATCGGCAATCTTCGGTGTTAATCGTGTCGACGATATCGCACTGTCTCCCTTCCCAAGGACCCATCACGCCGTTATCTTGCGAGTTCGGCAGCAAATCAGAACGTCTGCCCCCTCTCACTACCTTCAAGACGCTTTGTGAAATTCGTCAACCGAATCAGTGACGATCAGTAGGGTTTTCTGTGGACGAGCTGAGCTCCACATTGACCTAATCGGCGGTCGTTGGCATTCATCGACCAACAATCGCTTTTGTCTACGCGTTCCGATGTCAAACACCCCTAAGGGCAGTAGACCTATCGAGCAATACTTCACGCCTAAATCTACGAACACTGGTGTTAAACGACTACGTTCATCCCCTGATTTAAACACCGCTTCAAAGAAACCGACGAACGAGATGGCGACACTTAGCGAAGACACAATTAACTTGCTCATGGCTAAGTTTGGGAACATGATGGACGTTAAAATAAAAAGTTGGGTAGCCTAGTATTTTTCTACATGGGGACAAAATAAAATTCACTCTCAGTAAATATTTTGTATTAAATTTGTGCAGCAAACATATTATGTTACATTTCAGGGGTTTGAGTTGCTTTCACGCTACCTGCACACAGATAAAATGCTGATAATATCGGGTTATCAACATCTACGTAGGTACATAATATTATTATGTACATAGTGCCTTCATACGAGTAATATAAATAGGTGCATGCATGAAAATAGAAAGATATCTCGTGAAACTGGTAAACTGGCGCGGGCGGAAATTTGTCCGCTACCAAGACGACGTCAACTTATTATTGGGCTCACGGACGGTACACGAGGTCTGGAGAAGCGATGATAACGTGATCATACGTCATAGGTAGTGAATTGAGATTACCGTTGGGTCGCGTTAGTCTGTGTGCACCTGAAACGGCAAGGCACGAGTTTTTCCAAAAAGGCGGACAAAATTCCGCCCACGCGCCCGCTCGAAGGTTAAATAAGAAAATTGAAACTGTACATATATGTACAGTTTCAGATTTTAGATATATATATCTAAAATAAATGCATGTTTTCATTCATTCACTCAGCTGATCCTGGGCATATGCTGCTTAAAGTGTATGTCCTAAGGAGGTTACATCCCAAATTACAACTTCATACAGTGAATAGCATAGAAATTAGCTTGAGGAGCCACTCAGCTGATCCGCGGCCTGAGCAGTGGCACGTTGATGTCCTGTGCAGGCCACATGCCAAGTTACAGCTTCATAGAGTTATTACCATAGAAATAAGCTTTAGGAGCCACTCAGATGATCCTGGGCCTATTCTGCTCAAAGTGTAAGTCCTAAGCAGGCTACATACCAAATTTCAAGTCTCTACCTCCACGGAAATTGGCGTCGGGTGAGAGGATAGTGCCAGCGTAACGGACGGACGGACGCTCGGTTTTTGCCAGTTTTGTGAAAGCCAAATATGCTTCATAAAGGTTAAACATACTCCATGTTAAAATGTAACTTGACGTCACTTCAAACTTCTCATCAAATGAATCAAGTGTACACATGTATGCATCCTCCCACCAATTCATTGGGTGCTCAATTAATGGTTCCTTTTCTCCACTACAGGATGAATTGAGTAGCTATCACATTGGACTGATATTCTTGCTTTTTGCTTCGCTGTACGGGATCTTCAGTCCGATTTGGGGCTGGGTGGCCGATCGATTGGACAACCACTGGAGCATGATGGTTCTCGGACTATTGTTTTCTGCAGTTGGGCTCCTGATGCTGGGACCTTCCCCTCTCCTTGAGATGGAATCGTAAGTATATGTGAATATATGAAATGTTACTCAAGCCCCCTAAAATACCCATGCCAGCACCCTAAAAAAAACCCGTACCTTCCTTTTCCTTCTCCTTTTAGTGACCGTGAAATTTTGCCCCCGCCTGAGCCCAAGGGGGGGGGGGGATAAGCCCTTTGCCCCCCCCCCCCCATTCAAAAATAATAAAATCATCTTCTTCAAACTTTAATAACTCGATAATGTAGTTTTGGAACAAGATTCAAGTCTCAACTATATTTTCAGTAATTGTGCGTAAACAAAATCAGGGAACACCTGTAGTCAACCAGGTTGACTACAGGTGTTGGTATTGGAGTGAGGTGACAACATTCGTCCCTCCTGAGACTGTAGACCCTTGCGCATGTGGTCTGCATGTACGCGTCGCTCGATGCCATTTATCAACACAATATAGGAAAGAGGTCCATTTTTTTCTTTAACCACAGCTTTAGCGAACTTTCCATCTTCTTTCCTCCTCTTCACCCACACTTCTTCCCCCACCTTGAACTCTTTGAAGAGCGATGAGGCGCGTTGTTGCTTCTCCAAAGATTCTTCAATGTGTGCTGCTAAATTTGGCTTCAGTAACGATAACTGCGTCCTAGGTTCCCGGCCTAGCATCATCATTGCCGGTGATCGGTTCGTCGTGCTATGTGCAGATGTCCGGTACAAAAATAAGTACTTTGCAAGCCGTTTCTGTACATTTCCTTCAAGCTTGGACGCCGCAAATCGCTGTTTAAATGTTCTTATTGCCCTTTCGGCCAACCCATTGGTTCTAGGGTGGTATGGCGTGGTAGTAACATGCTTTATGTTGTGTTGGACACAGAAGTCGCTGAATATTTGGGAGGTAAACTGCGGGCCATTATCAGAGACTATCACCCTTGGTAGACCAAACCGCGCAAATATGTCTTCCAAGGCAGCCACCGTTTTCTCCGCTGTATGCTGTTTCATCGGGACTATCTCTTGCCATTTGCTTGTAGCATCCACGATAACGAGCCAGCTATGCCCCTCAACTGCCTCAGCGAAATCAATATGTATCCTCGACCAAACTTCTGATGGTACATTCCAAGAGTAGACTGGGGACTCTCGATCCCAAGGTATATTTTCTTGGCATGAGTGGCAGGATTTCAAAAATTGCTCTAAATTCTTGTCCATGTTTGGTCACCAGAGGTGCAAGCGTGCCACTGACCTCATGGCTGACGCTCCAGGATGTCCATCATGCAATATGTCCATAACATTTTTTTGTAATGTCGAAGGTACAACGATGCGCCCTTTCCATAGCAGTATCCCTTCTTCAAACGACAATTCCTCTCTTTTCTCGAAATACGTTGCAAAGTCAGCCCCCAACACATTCTTCTGAGGCCACCCTTCTTGAAGAAACCTAATTACTTTGCTTAGTATGGGATCTGTGGAAGTTCGGTTCCTCAAAATCTTTTTGGACACTGCCATATCCTTTAACCGGGTATGAGCTATCTTTAACCCTATGTCCGTTCCGGCTGATTCTGATGTTGCGGCTGGTAGGCGTGATAATACATCCGCTGGACAGTTGTGCTTGCCTGAAATATATTCGACAGTGAAATCAAATTCTGCCAGCATAATCGCCCATCTACTCAATCGACTCATGGCCACTTTTGGTAACTCGGTCTTATCCCCTGTTATAATCCATGTTCGTAGTAGACTCCATGTAGTAGCCATGATGCAACCTCCCTGCTGTGACGATCTTATGATTCGCAACTTGTACAGTTTTGGTTATTATACGTCGTTCTCAATCAGATGCGTTTTTCGAATATTTTTTCTATCACATTTCTCAATTCAAACATGTAAGGTTACGACAAATTGGCGACGAGGTGAAGTTCTAAACTGAATTGCAACAATATCTCGAAAACTTTCCAGAGGGCACCATCTACCATCGATGTTATCAGGCGCCCGCGCAATCAACGGTGAGCTGTATCTATCCATTCACTCCTACATTTGGACGATTTCATCAGTTTTCATATACGCAATCTATCAAACATGGATGCAAATCAGTTCGCTCAATTACTGGCAGTATTTAATGAAAATCAACAGAAGCTACTCGAACGCATTGGCGCTGTGGGGGCTGGCGCAAGTACGCCATCAATTCATCCCACCATCAACCCAATTTTGATTCCCCTATTCGAAAACTTCGACAATTCCCGTGAGTCTTTCAAGCTCTACCTACAGCGTTTTGAGAATTATCTTCAGTTGAAGAGTGTTTCAACTGGCGATGAAATTTGCAAGCAACTTTTTCTGAACTCAATTGGTTCGACTCACTGTAAACTCCTTGTCTCATTGATCTCTCCCGAGGACCCTAAGACCTCATCTTATACCAAAATTACCGATGCTCTCGTTAAACACTTATGCCCTAAGCCCAACGTGTCAGTCGCTCAACATAGATTTTTCGCAATCAACCAAAAATCAGACCAATCGATTGCCGATTTTGTTGTCGAGTTGAGGCGTGACGTCAACGATTGCTTGTTCGTGTCACCTTGCGATTGTAAAGTAAGTCTTTCAAATATGTTTCTTCGAGTTCAATTCATAAGAGGCGTACTTGATAATACAATACGTGAATCGATTCTTCAATCCGATCCTAGCGATTTTGACGAAGTAGTTGGGAAGGCGTTATCGCTAGAAGCATCCAAGGTCGATAGTCGTGAAATCGCTAACCAACAGTCGTCATCAACTAACATTGATGTGAATCGAATTTCCCATTCACGACCTATCCAACGAAGCTCTTTCTCCTCAACACCCCGACCTCGTTCAAAAAGTGAATCAAGTAGAAATCTAAATCGATCCAGTTCAACTTTTCAATCTCGATCAAAACTTGACTATCGAAAACTCGGTATTGATGGATTGTGCCTAAGATGCGGCCGAGCACACAAGGTTTCGGAATGTAATATCGATCCCAAAAAACTTCGATGTTTGGTTTGTAATCGTATTGGCCACGTTCAAAGAGTTTGCCTTCGAAATCTTTTATCCCCCGAATCTCAACCGTTCGATCGTTTCAGGGGACAAAACACTAACGTGGTAGAGCAGTATGATGACCTTGACTTTGACGACGCATTTGGGATCAACAAGATCGTTGATATATATATACCAATCAACAATACCTCATAAACGACCATGATAAATACTTTGTGAAAGTGGAAATCGAAAACCAATGGCAAGAATTCGAAGTCGATTCTGGAACTGGGTTCACCTTATTACCACGATCCCAGTTTGACTCACTCAACCTAAAAATTCCGCTTCAAAAATCAAATATATCTTTCCACTCGTATACCAACAACGTTTTTCGACCCCATGGTAAAATTCGAGTTAATGTCCGGTATAACAATAAAACTTCAAACGAAGAAATATTCATAGTTCCTGATGGCCATTCTCCACTATTGGGAAGAATATGGATCCGACACCTAGGAATAAATCTCAATGACCTCGACAAAAAGGTTATTTCAAACCCATCTGATGTAAAATCTATTTTGCCCTCTCTAGACTCGATCATGAAAAACTCTGAAAATTCTTGACACAACGGTTTATTATCTTCCTTGTGCAGATCACCCTTCTGTCTATACCAGACTGTGTTGCAAATCGGCACCATACCATATTCTCACCGTACTCATACCATACCATACGAATTTCTTTTCTATCATACCATACTGTACTAAATCATACATACAATAATATACCATACCATACCCATACCATGTCATACAAACCGAGTGAATATTGAAATGTCATCAATTTCTAACCTATATTTAAAATTTCAAGTATCTAGCTCATCATCAAAATTTAATTTGTTTAAACAAATGGGTATTATTTAGACAATTTTTCTAGACAAGAAACCGAGTGAATATTGCATTGTGATCCAGTTCTGACCTATTTTGAATTATTATCTTCGATAATGAACCATTGGAATCGCCCAAAGAAAAAAAAAATTTTAACCCCCCCTCAAAATTTGTTGGTTTACGTTTAAGGGTACGTAGATTCAGAAAATCGAATGAAAAAAACTCTGCAAATTCTTGACACAACGGTTCATTATCTTCTTTGTACAGATCACCCTTCTGTCTAGATCACTAGGTCTAAATGTTAGATTAATTATTATTATCAATTATCACTAATTATTAACAATTTTATCAAGGACCTAGTGAAAATTATTATAATTTATTGTTAGGTATTAATAATTCGTATTTACTATTAATAATAATTATTATTAATTATGATTAATTAATACGATATAATTCTGGGGTTTTTAATACTACGTCGGTAATAATTTTTCTATAAAAGAAGTACCTACCAATAAACATTCGAAATTACCTTCATTTCCGTAGCACGAAACGCACCTCAGAACAACAAACTCAACAACACTTAAGCCATATGATGTTCCAAAGAGCTTGTTAGTATGAAAATGGACCTGTATTTCAACAGTTTGATTCACGATCGTGTTGTGAGGCACAATCTTTGAGCCGTCATTGTAAACGAACGGCTGGTCGTACAAAGCTGCGGATGGTCTTAAAAAATTCTACGGAACAAACTCTATCTAAATATGAAATAAAAACTCTGCAAATTCTTGACACAACGGTTTATTATCTTCCTTGTGCAGATCACCCTTCTGTCTACACCAGACTGTGTTGCAAATCGGCACCATACCATATTCTCACCGTACTCATACCATACTGTGATGTTTCACCTTGTACGAAAATAAAGAACGGAGGAAAGAATGTAAATGTAGCTTCGACACGTTTATCGCAATTCCTTTATTTCACTCTGAGCACATTGTCCCCGGGAGGTTTCCTCCCGCTAGGTTATCTTATTCCCTTTCAATTAATTATTGGTTGGCATGGATGCAACATCATGGATATAACATCATCCTCCTCTTGAAGAGATTGGTAAAGCAAAGAGAACAGAACACACACTACTATCAGTTATTAACTGATAATGATAAAAGTAAACAACGTATTGATATAATCCGTTTGAATTTTGTGTAAAAAATGAATAAATGAGTTTAGAGTCTCTTGGAACAACCAAATATAAAAAAAATAATACACTTCTACGGCGACATGAACCTAATTGGTTTTCTCACTTCTCTGGCGGAGCGACGAAGTTCTTGATTGGGTTTTGGCTCAGTAACGCTTGTATTCTTGGTCACTTCCGGAAACTTCTGTGGTGTCGGAGGAGACGATCTCCTCGGAGCGGGTGTCTGAGGAATAGATCGTCTTGGGACGGATTTCCTAGGTGAAGCAGGAATGGACGATCGCGGTGATATGGAGCTCGAATTTTGTTTTCCGAGGCTGCCATCATTTTTGTCTGGTGTTGTATTGGATTCGTTCGCCTCCGAGAATACATTCCGTCGGTTTTCAAAATTTACTGAAGGAAGTGTGGCGGAAGCTTGTGACGTTACAGGTTCTTGAACTAGGGGTCCGCATCTTTTCATCTGTTCCAGATGTCGTCTCCAGAGTTGTCCGTCAACCGAAACTGTGTATTGTAGGTTCCCGTCTTGACTGACAACTCTGCCAAACGTCCACCTCTTGTCTGGCGATCGATAATCGCGAACTGCGACCAATTCTCCTTCCGTGAATTTCTTCTCGACGAAGGTGAGGTTCTTTTTTCTTAGGCGATCTGCCACATCTCTGACTGGATCTGGTTTCAGGAGGTCAATTTTCGTTCGAATTTCTCGCTGAAAGAATAATTTTGCCGGGGATTCTCCTGTGGTTATGTTTGGGGTCCGCCGGTAAGTCATCAAAAATACGTTAAGTCGGTGTTGAAGTCCACCTTCATGATTCTTCATAGCACGAAGCGCTTGTTTAAGGGTGAAAACGTATCTTTCAGCCTGTCCGTTTGAAGCTGGATGAAACGGAGCTGTCGTGATATGTTTAATGGCATGAATTTGCATGAACTTCTGGAAGTGATGACTTGTAAATGCGGTGCCATTGTCTGAGACGAGAGTTCTTGGTAGTCCATAGCGAGCAAAAAGACATTCCAGGACTTGTATGGCATCCTTTGTAGACGTCGACTTTACGATGAAGGTTTCAAGCCATTTTGAGTGGGCATCAATGACCAGGAAGAACATATGACCCATAAATGGTCCAGCGAAATCGCAGTGGATTCTTTCCCAGGGGTAACTAGGGTATTCCCAAAAATGTTTTTCAACTTTAGATGGCTGTCTTTGAATCCTGACGCAATCGTAACAATTTTTGCAGGTTGATTCGATATCCCGATCAATTTTGGGCCAGTATACCACTGATCGTGCAAGGGCCTTCATCTTTACTATTCCCAAATGACCATCGTGAAGTTCTTGTAGAATTTTAGGTCTAAGTGATTTAGGAATGTAGACGCGAATTCCGTTGAAAATGCACCCACGTTGTAAAGAATATTGTACTGAATTCGATCCCATTGAAACTCCAAGTTGTAAATTTTCGTAAATTGTTCGAGTTTCTTCGTCCTCAAGGGTAGCTTTTTGTATGTCCCTGGGAAGAATTGGTATTGTATTAATTTGCTCTAAGTTGAAGATAGAAGCCTCGTCGTAACTGGTGTGTTTATCTTCTGCTCCCAACTTCTTGGAATTCAATGGTAGTCTCGAAAGGAAATCAACGTTTCCGTGGTTTTCTGATCTTCGATATTCAATATCAAAGTCAAACATTTGCAGATATATCGCGTAGTGTAGAAGTCTTGTAGCCGTGTGAGACGGAAGTTTGCTGCGTTTTTGACGACCGAAAATGTGAAAAAGGGGTTGATGGTCTGTAATCAAAATGAAACGGTTAGCGAAAAGATAGTTGTAGAATTTGTCCACCCCCCATTTTATAGCTGTAGCTTCTTTGTCTATTTGTGAATAATTTCTCTCACTAGCGTTCAAAGTCCTAGAGGCGAAAGCTATAGGACGTTCTACTTTTCCTATTCTGTGTGCCAAGATTGCGGCCACGCCAACAGGTGAAGCATCTACGGACAGCACAAGAGGGAGTTTTGGGTCATAGTGCATCAAAATCCTGTCAGATGCGATCTCCTCCTTGATTTCTTTGAAGCTTTTTTCGTGCTTATCTTTCCATTCGAAGTTTGTGTTTGAACGGGTGAGTTGGTAGAGAGGCTCGGACAATGTTGCTAAGTTTTTTGCAAATTTGGCGTAGAAATTGACCATACCCATGAAGGATTGAACGTCTTTAACGCAGGTGGGTGTTTTGCATTTCATAATGGCGTCAATTCTTTCTGTAGTTTTCTTTACACCTTCACTGCTGATTATGTATCCCAAGAATTTTACTTCTTTCTGTAGGAATTTACATTTTGCAGGATTTAGGCGTATTCCATTTTCCAACAGCCGCTTGAACAAATTTTCCAAGTGCACAATGTGTTGTTTTTCGCTGTAACCAGTGACTATGATGTCGTCGTGTACGACTATCACTCCAGGGAGGTCCTTCAACACGCTCTCAATATATCGCTGCCATACCGCTGGAGCCGAACTGCACCCAAACAACAATCGGTTTACATTGTACAATCCTTTGTGTGTATTTAGAAGAAGAAGAAGAAGAAGAAAAAAGTTTTATTGAAACCAAAAAAACAAAATTTAAAAACACAATTTAAAATAAAACAAATAGGATTTGGCAAATTTGGCCATGAATCCGAGTCTGCCGGTGTGGAAAGAAAATAGATAGGCATTCATAAATAAATAAATACATAATTGACTTCCGCTCGAAGTAAGTACCAAAAATAAAAATAAAATTTGTTATCTCTTAATTCAAAATAAAATTGGTTACCTCATAACTCAAGCACAGAGTACATAGTAGGTACATCATTTTATACGACATAGTAGGTAGGTACATCATTTTTTTATTTTATTTTATTTTATTTTATTTTATTAAATTATATTATTATTTTTTTCTTATTCTTTTTTTTTCTTTATTTTTTCTTTTCTTTTTCAAATCTCTCAACTACCATTCAGACATGTCGGAAAGATAATGCAGCTTCCACCCCCCTCCAAACGCAGACGAATAACATAAGTGTTTCCCAATTTTATGAAATTGCACAGCCCACCCACCGATCTTCTTTTTGAGCCAATCTCACCGCCGGCAACACAACAGTATCATACTCATGAAAATAAGACGCACATTTAGCAGAATTATCCACCTCAAGAAACGTTTCTAAAATAATTACGATTTCAAGTGATTTTAAAAAGAAAGAAAACCATCCTGCGTTAACTTAGTGCTTAATCCGTTTACATTATATGCAAGAATTCTAACTCGATGATCCGTAGACTGTCCAATTCGCCCCCTCGCACCATCCGAAGACTCCTCCTGCTATTTGACCCGAGCGGGACTGGCCGCCCTTGCTCCCCGATGATCCCGAATACGCTGCTCCGCATCGATATGCTGAAAGAAGTCACTCAAATCAGCGTCCATAATGCTGTTCAGGGCAGTGATTCCACCCTCTCCACCGTCACAAGCGACAAGCTCGCCCTCCGACCAAGAAAATTTTCGCTTATCCACCAGAAGAGTGTCACCTCTCAGTTTCATGGTCTTTGAGCTATCAAGCGCGCTACAGTGTTTCCTTATCCGCAGTAACATGCTACGCTTGGCTCTGCTTTCCACTGTTACATCGTCATGTATGATAATTCCAGTGCCCTTTAATTTACTGATTTTCTTGTAAATAGCCATAACATCCCTGTAGGACGCAAACTCCGCCAGGATAAGGCCCGGTCTGGCTTCCGTGGATTTACCAAGTACGAAGGCCTGTACTATATTTACATGTTCCACTTTTAAGACGACTTCAATTAAATTGTTCACTGCGTCAATCACCGGCGCCCCTGGGGGTAGTTTCATTCCTCTTATAATTAGCTTATTTCTATTTAACAAGTTGCGCGTTTCATTCACCTGATCCTTCAATACATGGGTGTCATGCTTCAGATGGGCTACCTCTTCTTTCAACCGACGATTCTCCTCAGCGACCATATCAATCGACCCTTTCATAATTGCGATGTCTTCTTTCGTCGCGATATTCTGGAGTTTTTTCTCCATAGTTGATTCTATCATCTTCGCAAACTCATCTGGAGTAAAATCCCCAATTTTTTTAGGCGACATCGGTTCTACTAGAAGTTTTTTTGAGCACTCAGGTGGGGTGCTGTTGCTGCGGCGACGCTTTGTCGTATCACGAATTGGCGTAAAATAATTCTCCAGCGTGCCCGACTTACGCATAAGAACTGTGACAGCTGAGCTCGCGTCAAACACTGACCTGACAGATTCAATTAAATGAAGCTTAAAGTGGGGATTCCACTTACCGGCCACTGCGCAGGCGCTGGTCTATCCCAAGGTCACGCTCAAACTCCCTGCGACGGCTCGCCTACTACTCAATGGCGATTAAACCAATTTCCGCGACACGAAACCGGCGAAATATAAGCTCAAACCACAACGTAACACTCCAATGAAGCGAAAAGTCTCAACATCAAATCAAACTTGGGCACTGTGCAAAAACGCAAGGAAAAACGAGAACTCTTTGCCGATCAAATGGACAAAAAACACGGGACGCGATCCAACTCTGATTACAGCTCTCGGCAGACTCCCCTTGTGTGTATTTATTGTAAGTATTTTTGCAGATTTGGAACAGACGGGCAAATGTAGGAAGGCGGTTGTCACGTCGCAGATGGAAAAAACTTGGCCGCCGTTGAGCTTGGCAGACACCTCTTCAAACGTCGGGAAGGGATGACGGGGTACCTTTATCTGAGGGTTGATCGTACATGAATAATCTCCGCAAATCCTTATGTCGCCATTTGGTTTACGGACAGGTACGATGGGTGTAGCCCAGTCAGAAATCGTAGTTTTGGTTATTATCCCAGCATTCTCCAGACGCTGTAATTCCTTCTCGACCGCAGGCATGAGCATGAAGGGCACTGAACGAGCACGCTTGAAGACGGGTTTCGCATTATTCTGTAATTCGACAGTATATGTATAATTTTGTACAGCATTGACTTGTGCTTTAAATAGCTGGGAATATTCGCTCAGTAAAGTGTTGAGGGTTTTGTAATCTGACACAAGATTAACAGGAATTGGTAGAATTTCGAGTGCGCTAATCCATTCTCGCCCCATGATATTCGAATAATTATCATTGACAACAAATAATCGCAAGTTTTTTGTTATTGAGTTGTGAGATACCTTCAAGACGGCCTCGCCCAGCGGTGTGATCTGCTGCTGGTTGTAACTCTTGAACGATGTAGATGTAGGGCGTAGAATTCCGCTTTGTAGGCTGGGAATTGTGTTAAATACTTGTCGATTGATTATTGTCGCTGCCGCACCAGTGTCGACCTCTAAAGGTACTGTTTTACCGTTCAGGCTGACTGGCACAATCATGGGAGGCACTCTCTTATTGTCGTAGACGGCGTACAGTGGAAGGGGTTCATCAGCATTGTCTTCGTTTGTAGTTTCATTTACCTCCTTCACGTTCTGATCAGCTTTCTTCTTAAAACAGACGGCTTCTACGTGGTTTTTTACTTTGCAAAACTTACAGAATAAATTTTTTGCTTTGCAGAATCGGGCTGAATGGCCTTGACGGGCACATCGTAGGCACTGCAGGTCGTTTCGTGGCTTTGGCCTACTATTTTTCTGTTCGGAACGCTTCGAGTGTGACTTCTGCGACCCAACACGGTGAATTTTGTCCGGTTGCTCGTTATGTAATATTTCGCTTGCACCCGAAGTTGCTTTTTCAATTGCAAATGCTAATTGAAGTGTTTGTTCTAATGTTATGTCATCATTTTCAAACACCCGATCCAGAATTACTTTCGACCGGAGTCCACTAACGAAAACGTCTCTTAGCATCGTGTTAAGCATGTCCGAATTGTACTTGCATGGTAATGCAAGCCTACGTAGCTCAGCCATGTACACCGCTAGGGACTCACCTTCGTGTTGCTTCCTATTTAGAAAAGCGTGACGTGAGGGAATCACTAGGGGAGTCGGGTTCAGGTGCGCTTGTAGGAGTGTTTTCAACTCTTCAAATGATTTATCAGTATATTTTCCCGGGTGAAGAAGGTTTTTTAGTAGTGTAAATAGTTTTGGTCCAATTAAGGACACAAAACAAGATACCTTTCTTTCATCTGGGACACCCTGAACTTCAAAGAAAGCTGATAGTCTTTCTATGTACGTGTTGAAGTCCTCAAGGTCCTCTTTGTACCGATCAAACGATATTCCCGATATTCCTCGCGTTCCTCCTCCTTGTTGGAGTTTTGACTGTTGTACGGTCACAATCTTCACGAGATCCGCAATCATACGCTGTAACGTAGAAGTCGAAACCACGGCTTCGGGTTCCGCCGGCTCAGTCCTTGGCATGGCTGTAGGTTAGGAAGGTAAAAGAACCGGATAAAAGAAAAGAAAAAGATCGCGTAAGGGAAATGAAAAACAGAAAATCGCGTGAAGAAAAAACTACTGACTGCGCCACTGTGATGTTTCACCTTGTACGAAAATAAAGAACGGAGGAAAGAATGTAAATGTAGCTTCGACACGTTTATCGCAATTCCTTTATTTCACTCTGAGCACATTGTCCCCGGGAGGTTTCCTCCCGCTAGGTTATCTTATTCCCTTTCAATTAATTATTGGTTGGCATGGATGCAACATCATGGATATAACACATACCATACGAATTTCTTTCCTATCATACCATACTGTACTATACCAAATCATACATACAATAATATACCATACCATACTCATACCATGTCATACAAACCGAGTGAATATTGAAATGTCGTCCATTTCTGACCTATATTTAAAATTTCAAGTATCTAGCTCATCATCAAAATTTAATTTGTTTAAACAAATAGGTATTATTTAAACAATTTTACAGACAAGAAAACGTGTGAATATTGCATTGTGATCCAGTTCTGACCTATTTTTAAAATTTCAAGTCAACAGCTCATCATCAAAATTAAATTTGTATTATTACAAAAAGGTATTATTTAAACATTTTTACAGATGAGAAACCGAGTGAATATTGCAATGTGGTCTATCCCCGACTCACGGTTAAAATGTCTAGACTGTAGTTTACCGGGAAGATGTAAAAAGCTAGTTTTATTCTGGGCGTCTGGGGGTTGGGTCACATAACGGTTGTTTTAGACGCGAAAGTTTAGTGTTTTTCCTAAAACTTTGCGCGGTCACTGTGAACGAACGGCTGGTCGCACAAAAATCCAATTGGTCTTAAAAGATTCCTAATTTCTTAGGTCATTCAAAGGTGCACTAAAATTTACACGGTTCAGTTAAATATTTGGAGATAAGACATCGTCGAAATTTTAAATTTCGTTTTGAACCCCTTCCCCTTGACCTAGGGTTATGAAAAGTTTCGAGGATCATTGTGGGGCTGGTCCAAACCCAGAAACCAAATTTCGTAATTTTAGCTCAACGCTAACTGGGCAAAGTGGCACGGACGGCGTACGGCGTACGGTGGACGGCGTACGGGTGACGGACGGATTTTGGTTTATTATCTTCGATAATGAACCATTGGAATCGCCCAAAGAAAAAATTTTTGGGCGATTCCAATGGTTCATTATCGAAGATAATAAACCAAAAACTCTGCAAATTCTTGACACAACGGTTTATTATCTTCCTTGTGCAGATCACCCTTCTGTCTATACCAGACTGTGTTGCAAATCGGCACCATACCATATTCTCACCGTACTCATACCATACCATACGAATTTCTTTCCTATCATACCATACTGTACTATACCAAATCATACATACAATAATATACCATACCATACTCATACCATGTCATACAAACCGAGTGAATATTGAAATGTCATCCATTTCTGACCTATATTTAAACTTTCAAGTATCTAGCTCATCATCAAAATTTAATTTGTTTAAACAAATAGGTATTATTTAAACAATTTTACAGACAAGAAAACGAGTGAATATTGCATTGTGATCCAGTTCTGACCTATTTTTAAAATTTCAAGTCGACAGCTCATCATCAAAATTTAATTTGTATTATTACAAAAAGGTATTATTTAAACAATTTTACAGATGAGAAACCGAGTGAATATTGCAATGTGGTCTATCCCCGACTGACGGTTAAAATTTCTAGACTGTAGTTTACGTGGAAGATGAAACACTAGGTCTAAATGTCTAGATCCTAAATGTTAGATTAATTATTATTATCAATTTTATCAAGTACCTAGTGAAAATTATTATAATTTATTGTTAGGTATTAATAGTTCGTATTCATTATTAATAATGATTATTATAAATTATGATTAATTAATACGATATAATTCTGGGGTTTTTAATACTACGTCGGTAATAATTTTTCTATAAAAGAAGTACCTACCAACAAACATTCGAAATTACCTTCATTTCCGTAGCACGAAACGCACCTCTGAACAACAAACTCGACATCACTTAAGCCATATGATGTTCCAAAGAGCTTGTTAGTATGAAAATGGACCTGTATTTCAACAGTTTGAGTCACGATCGTGTTGTGAGGCACAATCTTTGAGCCGTCATTGTGA
Source organism: Stenodema calcarata (assembly GCA_963920205.1). Lineage (NCBI taxonomy): Eukaryota > Metazoa > Arthropoda > Insecta > Hemiptera > Miridae > Stenodema > Stenodema calcarata. The sequence continues at coordinate 45,662 of OY986059.1, forward strand.
ACGAACGGCTGGTCGTACAAAGCTGCGGATGGTCTTAAAAAATTCTACGGAACAAACTCTATCTAAATATGAAATAAAAAACACACCGTTCTATATGAAGTTTTCGAGATATGAGATTTTCAAATTTTCAAAATTCGTTTTGAACCCCTTCCCCTTGACCTAGGGTTATGAAAAGTTTCGAGGAGCATTGTGGGGCTGGTCCAAACCCAGAAACCAAATTTCGTAATTTTAGCTCAACGTTAACTGGGAAAAGTGGCGCGGACGGCGGACGGCGTACGGCGGACGGACGGATTTTGGTTTATTATCTTCGATAATGAACCATTGGAATCGCCCAAAGAAAAAAAAATTTTAACCCCCCCTCAAAATTTGTTGGTTTACGTTTCAAGACACGTAGATTCAGAAAATCGAATAAAAAAAAATCCGTCCGTCCGCCGTACGCCGTCCCCCGTACGCCGTACGCCGTACGCCGTCCGCCGTCCGTGCCACTTTGCCCAGTTAGCGTTGAGTTAAAATTACGAAATTCGGTTTCTGGGTTTGGACCAGCCCCACAATGGTCCTCGAAACTTTTCATAACCCTAGGTCAAGGGGAAGGGGTTCAAAACGAAATTTAAAATTTCGACAATGTCATATCTCAAAATATTTAACTGAAACGTGTAAACTATAGTCTAGAAATTTTAACCGTGAGTCGGGGATAGACCACATTGCAATATTCACTCGGTTTCTCATCTGTAAAATTGTTTAAATAATACCTTTTTGTAATAATACAAATTAAATTTTGATGATGAGCTATTGACTTGAAATTTTAAAAATAGGTCAGAACTGGATCACAGAACTGGATTCACTCGGTTTCTTGTCTGTAAAATTGTTTAAATAATACCTATTTGTTTAAACAAATTAAATTTTGATGATGAGCTAGATACTTGAAATTTTAAATATAGGTCAGAAATGGATGACATTTCAATATTCACTCGGTTTGTATGACATGGTATGAGTATGGTATGGTATATTATTGTATGTATGATTTGGTATAATACAGTATGGTATGATAGGAAATAAATTCGTATGGTATGGTATGAGTACGGTGAGAATATGGTATGGTGCCGATTTGCAATACAGTCTGGTATAGACAGAAGGGTGATCTGCACAAGGAAGATAATAAACCGTTGTGTCAAGAATTTGCAGAGTTTTTAAAATTTCAAGTCCATAGCTCATCATCAAAATTTAATTTGTATTATTACAAAAAGGTATTATTTAAACAATTTTACAGGTGAGAAACCGAGTGAATATTGCAATGTGGTCTATCCCCGACTCACGGTTAAAATTTCTAGACTGTAGTTTACCGGGAAGATGTAAAAAGCTAGTTTTATTCTGGGCGTCTGGGGGTTGGGTCACATAACGGTTGTTTTAGACGCGAAAGTTTAGTGTTTTTCCTAAAACTTTGCGCGGTCACTGTGAACGAACGGCTGGTCGCACAAAAATCCAATTGGTCTTAAAAGATTCATAATTTTTTAGGTCATTCAAAGGTGCACTAAAATTTACACGGTTCAGTTAAATATTTGGAGATAAGACATCGTCGAAATTTTAAATTTCGTTTTGAACCCCTTCCCCTTGACCTAGGGTTATGAAAAGTTTCGAGGATCATTGTGGGGCTGGTCCAAACCCAGAAACCAAATTTCGTAATTTTAGCTCAACGCTAACTGGGCAAAGTGCCACGGACGGCGTACGGCGTACGGTGTACGGCGGACGGACGGATTTTTTTTTATTCGATTTTCTGAATCTACGTATCTTGAAACGTAAACCAACAAATTTTGAGGGGCGGTTAAAAAATGTTTTTCTTTGGGCGATTCCAATGGTTCATTATCGAAGATAATAAACCAAAACATACCGTTCTATATGAATTTTTCGAGATATGGAATTTTCAAAATTTCAAAATTCGTTTTGAACCCCTTCCCCTTGACCTAGGGTTATGAAAAGTTTCGAGGATCATTGTGGGGCTGGTCCTAACCCAGAAACCAAATTTCGTAATTTTAGCTCAACGCTAACTGGGCAATGTGGCGCGGACGGCGTACGGCGGACGGACGGATTTTTTTTAATTCGATTTTCTGAATCTACGTATCTTGAAACGTAAACCAACAAATTTTGAGGGGGGTTAAAATTTTTTTTTCTTTGGGCGATTCCAATGGTTCATTATCGAAGATAATAAACCAAAAGTACAGTTCAATATTTGAACAAAAAGTCGGCTGCGTGCCGAACATTTCATGTACCCTTTGTTTACTGGAAAATTCAAAACCAGCGTTTTTACGAGATCGCGATGTTCCATACGCCCTGCGAGAGAAAGTTGATGCCGAACTAGACAACCTTGAAAGAGATGGCAACATTACCAAAATCGATCATAGTGACTGGGGTTCACCGCTAGTCATCGTTCCTAAGCCAGATGGAACAGTGCGACTTTGCGTCGACTACGAATCCACTGTCAATCCTAAACTACAAACAGCTCGATATCCTATACGACGGATTGACGAAATTCTCAACAGTCTCCGAGGGTCATCATACTTTTGTCGATTAGACTTATTCAAAGCTTATCTTCACATCAAAATGGACCCCCCAAGCCGAGAGATTCAAACTATTTCAACTCATCGAGGGACTTATTTAATGAATCGCCTTTCTTTTGGCATAAAAACGGCTCCCAGCGAATTTAATAGAATACTTGACCAGATTCTTCAGGGACTGGATGGTACAATTTCTTATTTTGACGACATAGTAATACATGGCAGTAGTCAAGCTGAATGTCAACTACGGCTCGAAAAATGTTTGGACCGCTTGGGAAAATACGACCTCCATTTGAATAAAAGTAAATGTGAATTTTTCAAGACAGAGATAAAATACCTTGGGTAAACCTACAGTTAGGAAAAATCAAATCTTGAAGTCAACAGATAAAATCAAAGCTATTATCCAAGTGCCTCGGCCTTCAAATGCAGATGACGTACGTTGCTTCCTTGGTCTCATTACTTATTACTCTAGATTCATTCCCTATTGTTCAAGTATGACGTTTCCCCTTCGACGACTGCTTCAAAAGGGATGCAAGTTCATCTGGTCAACCGAATGCGAAGCTGCCTTTGTGAAATTGAAAAACGAAATTTCAAGCGATCGAGTTCTTACCCCCTTCAATCCTGAGATGCCAACACTCATTACATGTGATGCGAGTCCTACTGGAGTCGCAGCGGTGCTCTCTCATCAAATTGGCAGCGAAGAAAAACCAGTTCCATTTGCCTCCCGTTCCTTGACACCGGCAGAAACTATTGCAATTGAAACAGACAAAGATGAACATTTATCGACAATAAAAATCGATTTGCTCAATGGAAAATTAACCAATTTAGACTACACTCTCGATTCGGGTATTTTATTCAAGGGCCAACGGGTCATTATCCCAAAATCACTCCAGCCATCAATTCTGCAAGAGCTCCATGAAACGCATATAGGTATTTCCAAAATGAAACAGCTGGCTCGGCGATACTGCTCCTGGAATGGGATAGACCTTGATATTGAACGTCTAGTAAAATCTTGTGAGGCTTGTGCTGACATTAAAAAAACTCCATCAAAAGCTCCCCTACACTCTTGGGAAGAACCAGCAGAAAACTGAGACCGCCTGCACATGGATTACGCTGGACCTTGCGATGGAAAACATTTTCTAATTGTCGTAGATGCAAAGTCACGATGGGCAGAGGTTCGAGGCATCAATGAGGCACCAACAACTTCAAAAACAATCGAACTGCTCTCAAACATGTTTTCTACCCACGGATTTCCGCGAATACTGGTCTCTGACAATGCAACCATTTTCAAAAGCGATTCCTTCAAACAGTTCTGTGCTTCAAATGGTATCAAACAAAAGTTCTCCGCCCCCGGACATCCTGCAACCAACGGACTGGCGGAGCGAAATGTCCAGACTCTCAAAAATCGACTCAAGGCAATGCAGAAGGACGCAGTTCCACTCACTCAGAAACTCCATAAAATCATGTTAACTTACAGAGCTACTCCACTTGGTGATGGAGCATCACCTGCAGAAAAATACTTGAAAAGAAACATCCGGATCCGCCTTGATGCCATTAAGCCATACAAAGAAAATCCACGCCAAGTCATGGTTCCCAAGGTCAGACAGTTAAGCATTGGAGAAAACAAAATACTTTTCAAATTCCAAAGCTCAATGGCGGCTTGGAACAGTTATTAAAAAGTGTGGACAACTTCATTACTTCATCAAGCTCGATGATGGATATATTTACAAGCGACACATAAATCAACTAATTCATTCGGGCATTCCAAAGAAAACGGTCACATTCGCCCCAGAACCTCCAGATGTGAGAGGAGCTATAATTCAACCATCTCTACCAGAAATGTACAATGAACACATTATGGCTCCCTTACTAACACAACAACCATCAAGACTTCAAGCTCCCACAAGGGAACGTGAGCAACAACCTTTTGGAGGACCCAAACAAGATGAACCTTCGAATCAAAATCTTCAAATTAGGCGATCTGAACGAAATCGACATCTACCTACTCGTCTTCGTGACTATATTCTACAATAGACTATATTATTTATGTAACGTCACATCTATTTCAAATTTCATTGGTTTTTAATTTTTATTCTGTATTTAAATTTCTAAGAAAGTTGTTTGCAATCAGGTTTTCTTCCACTCAATCTCACGTTCAATTTTCAATTCAATTTATTCATGTGCTTAAATTTTATCTGAATTCAATTTTGTAGGGGAGAGTTGTTATAATCATGTTCGTAGTAGACTCCATGTAGTAGCCATGATGCTACCTCCCTGCTGTGACGATCTTATGATTCGCAACTTGTACAGTTTTGGTTATTATACGTCGTTCTCAATCAGATGCGTTTTTCGAATCTTTTTTCTATCACATTTCTCAATTCAAACATGTAAGGTTACAACATCCCCCAACAAATACATTAGCGGTTTATGATCTGTTCGCAGAACAAACTTCCTTCCATACAGGTACCTCTCAAACTTTTTCACGGCACTAATAGTCGCAAGTGCTTCCCTGTCAATAACAGAATATCGTTGTTCAGCTGTGTTTTACCGGGACAACTATAGAGCACTACGACTTCAATGAACGAGATTTTATTATGTACAAAGAAATAGAACAGTTAGCTATAAGACGAGTAACATATAAAAACTCTGCAAATTCTTGACACAACGGTTCATTATCTTCTTTGTACAGATCACCCTTCTGTCTAGATCACTAGGTCTAAATGTCTAGATCCTAAATGTTAGATTAATTATTATTATCAATTATCACTAATTATAAACAATTTTATCAAGTATTTAGTAAAAATGATTATAATTTATTGTTAGGTATTAATCATTGGTATTTATTATTAATAATTATTATTATTAATTATGATTAAATAATACCGTATAATTCTGAGGTTTTGGTTTATTATCTTCGATAATGAACCATTGGAATCGCCCAAAGAAAAATTTTTTTTAACCCCCCCTCAAAATTTGTTGGTTTACGTTTCAAGATACGTAGATTCAGAAAATCGAATAAAAAAAAATCCGTCCGTCCGCCGTACGCCGTACGCCGTCCGCCGTACGCCGTCCGCGCCACTTTGCCCAGTTAGCGTTGAGTTAAAATTACGAAATTTTTTTTATGTGTTTCGACCAACCCCACAATGGTCCTCGAAACTTTTCAGAACCCTAGGTCAAGGGGAAGGGGTTCAAAACAAATTTTGAAAATTTGAAAATCTCATATCTCGAAAAATTCATATAGAACGGTATGTTTTTTATTTCATATTTAGATAGAGTTTGTTCCTTAGAATTTTTTAAGACCATCCGCAGCTTTGTACGACCAGCCCTTCGTTTACAATGACGGCTCAAAGATTGTGCCTCACAACACGATCGTGACTCAAACTGTTGAAATACAGGTCCATTTTCATACTAACAAGCTCTTTGGAACATCATATGGCTTAAGTGATGTCGAGTTTGTTGTTCTGAGGTGCGTTTCGTGCTACTGAAATGAAGGTAATTTCGAATGTTTGTTGGTAGGTACTTCTTTTATAGAAAAATTATTACCGACGTAGTACGAGTATTAAAAACCCCAGAATTATATCGTATTAATTGATCATAATTAATAATAATTATTATTAATAATAAATACGAATTATTAATACCTAACAATAAATTACAATAATTTTCACTAGGTACTTGATAAAATTGTTAATAATTAGTGATAATTGATAATAATAATTAATCTAACATTTAGGATATAGACATTCAGACCTAGTGATCTAGACAGAAGGGTGATCTGTACAAAGAAGATAATGAACCGTTGTGTCAAGAATTTGCAGAGTTTTTAATACTACGTCGGTAATAATTTTTCTATAAAAGAAGTACCTACCAACAAACATTCGAAATTACCTTCATTTCCGTAGCACGAAACGCACCTCAGAACAACAAACTCGACATCACTTAAGCCATATGATGTTCCAAATATCTTGTTAGTATGAAAATGGACCTGTATTTCAACAGTTTGATTCACGATCGGGTTGTGAGGCACAATCTTTGAGCCCTCATTGTGAACGAACGGCTGGTCGTACAAAGCTGCGGATGGTCTTAAAAAATTCTACGGAACAAACTCTATCTGAATATGAAATAAAAAACATACCGTTCTATATGAATTTTTCGAGATATATATATATGAGATTTTCAAATTTTCAAAATTCGTTTTGAACCCCTTCCCCTTGACCTAGGGTTATGAAAAGTTTCGAGGACCATTGTGGGGTTGGTTGAAACCCATAAAAAAAAATTTCGTAATTTTAACTCAACGTTAACTGGGCAAAGTGGCGCGGACGGCGTACGGCGGACGGCGTACGGCGGACGGCGTACGGCGGACGGACGGATTTTTTTTTATTCGATTTTCTGAATCTACGTATCTTGAAACGTAAACCAACAAATTTTGAGGGGGGGTTAAAAAAATTTTTTCTTTGGGCGATTCCAATGGTTCATTATCGAAGATAATAAACCAAAATGATAGCAGTACACAAGCTTCCAATGTAATGTTATTAAACTCAAAAACACACAAAAGGGGGAACTCACCAACACCAAGAAGGACCCCCCAGATTGCTTCTGATGCACAGCCATCTGAATAGAACTATGTCCGCCTCTTCAGTGGATCAAGGGCAATCCTCAGGTCTAGTCTAGCTCTCTGCAACCATTCTCCGACCTATAGTACCTACTGAACAATCTGGGCGAGGCCAAGGGGCCGAACATCCTCCCCCCCCCCCCCCCCAATAACGGCAGTTATTTAGGGATCCTCTTGAGGTAGAGGACAGAGCTTAACCAGTGGACGCCGTTTGGTGCCTGAGGCAGACGCAACATCCGCCACCCTAGCAACACCATCAGAACCTGGATAGAGGGCCTTAATTATTCCCATAGGCCAAGAGAGCGGGGGGGGGGGGGGGGGTGTTGTCTTCAGAAATTAGTACGAGATCGCCAATTCTGGCAGGACGAGTAGTAGTGCACCATTTTTGCCTAGCTTGCAGCTCAGAGAGATACTCCCTCTGCCACCGCCGCCAAAGGTTACTGACCACCTGCGAGACGAATCGCCATTTAGGAACCAACCGAGTACTAACATTTGTTGGCAGTTCATCAGGAAGAGCTGTAAGAGGGCGATGAACCAGGAAGTGCGCTGGAGTGAGAACTAAAATGTCATCGGGGGCGCTAGACTGATGTACTAGAGGTCTACTATTTAGAATTGCTTCAATTCGAACAACGATTGTAGAAAAGGTCTGGAGAGTGGTGGTGGGATCACGTAAGTTCACTTTGAGCAAACGTTTAGCAGACTTAACTGCTGCTTCCCACAAACCGCCAAAGTGCGGAGCTCGAGGCGGAATAAATTTCCAGGTGATACCTTTATAGGACAGATGATCAGCAAGTACATTTGAACTATCAAACAGAAGACCCAAACGACGAAGCAGATTGGCAGACCCAATAAAATTTCTACCGTTGTCAGACCAAATTACTGCTGGCACCCCACGACGTCCAATGAAGCGTTCTAAGCACTGAAGGAAACCATCCGCTGAAAGATCCATGACCACTTCTAGGTGGATCGCCTTGGTGGCAAAACAAATGAAAACGGCTAAGTACACTTCAAGCTTCCTAACCCCTCTCAAACCAGCCATTGTAATCGTGAACGGGCCTCAGAAATCAATTCCCACGTTTTCAAATGCAAACGATCGCTCAACCCGATCAGACGGCAACTGCCCCATCTCTGGAGAGAAAGGCTTAGGATTCACTGAGAAGCATCTCCGACAGTTTGAAAGAAGTTTGGAGACCAAATTGCAACCGTCAACGATCCAAAACCTAGTACGAATGTGAGCGAGAGTAGCCCTAGGCTCATGCGCCTGTCTGACAATCAAATTGGTCAGATGATCGACTTGAGGTAGAAGAGCAGGATGTCTGGTTTCAAAGCACAAAGAGCTATGCTGGAGACGGCCACCAACCCGAATAAGACCGTCGGGAGATCGAAAAATGGCCATTTGCTTCATCAGCTTAGTTGGTGGCCTATTCTTATCAAGGGCAGCATGAACTTCAGAAAATTGTCGGCGTTGAGCCCGACGAACTAGAGAATAATCAGCTGCCTTGAGTTCTGCTGTTGACAATGGACCAGTGAGTGAACATTTAGACCTGCAGTTTGTGCTGTTGGAGAGAACTTTGGCATCCGCTGCCTCCTAATCCTTGTCAACATTCACGCCGACGTCTTACAACGATTTCGATTTCGACACGAACGTCCAGGGGTCGTCGGATTGTTTCCAATATTTGTGAAATGACTTCGTTTGATAGATAGGTAGAGGTAGTTGATAAATAGATAATTTTACTCGAAGGACCGTGGTAATGAGCTCCTCCTGTAAGGGCGAGTGATAATTAACCTAGTGCTAGTAAAATGATAATAGGTAAGACCAGTGAAAACACTGAAGATAGGATGTTGAGTAAGAAAATATAATTCTATCAACGTGATAACAAAGATAAGGGCCTACCATCCAAGTTTGGGTACCTATTATTGTTATAATTTGGTCAGAGTGGGCAAATGACCAATGATACGAGAAAATGGATACAAGTTTGTACCTGATTGAATGGTATTGTAATACTTTGGTGTTTCCAAATTCGCGGGGTGCTGGGTTTTCCAAGTCCATAGATATACGAAAATCCTTGTAGGTGGAGACTTATTGCCACCAAGTGGCTCCAGGAACGTCCGAATCGTAGAGACTTCGCGGCGCCAGTGGCTCCAGGGGTTTTCCAAGTTGAGATTCCAGGCCAAAGATAGGTCCTCAGTGGCTTCAAGTATAGGTGGGTATAGAACACCAGAATCACGAGTCGGCCGCTCAAAATGTTCTCAACTGGCACTACACTGCACGATCGATTGTTTGTCTCATGAAATTCATCAAGACAAGTAAAGTTTAATACAAGAGTTCGATTTAATGAAAAGGGGAACAGAGAGCTGGTGTTGCACATTCAACAGAACAAAGAAGAGTGAAGTAAGATGGCTGGCCTCAGATTTCATCCCCAAAAGACCACATGGCCCAAATCTTGTCAATTCGACTTACAAGGTCTTATCTATACTTGCAATTGTAGAAAATTACAACTTAATTTTCTATGAATGTCATTTTAATCACTGATGGAACTTGGATGAGAAAAGCGGAGATAATACATTGAGTAGTTGGGAAAAACGCCCACAGAGTGCGTGGAGTGCCACGAGACTATGGAAGTGAAAGATATTATAATGTTGGCAGCAAGGGAATGATAACTGTGAAACAGCTGATACTGAAGGTAAACAAGAAATGACTGGTTTGACAGTGATTGTACTATTGTGGAATACTTTTGGAAAAGGTGTAATGAGAAGTGAGGTGGTAATTAGTGGATGATGCAGAAGTTACGATATTATGGATGGTCAAAAATCGAGTGAGTTTCAAACATACTCCCCCCATTTTTGACCGCAATTGGAGAACAATGATAAAATTTGATAAATGATCAACGAGCAATAAATATTAACAACATGCAACAACTAAGGGTCATAAAGAGCCATCAGAACGCTATGGATCAGAAGCTGGTATCAAAATCAAATTGACTATTGGGCGTTTATAGGTACCCTTGGCAGTCTTAAGGGTTACCACTCGTACCACGCCATCGTCACCAGGGTGTGTAGCTACAATCCGGGCCAACGGCCATTCCATGGGAGCTGCATTGCGGTCCGAGACTATTACCAAGTCGTTCACTCGAAGATTTGGCACATGTTTGCTCCATTTCTGTCGAACTTGAAGTGTGCTCAAGTATTCATCACGCCAGCGTGCCCAAAAATGTTGCATACGTTGGCGCACAATCTGCCACCGGCTGAGTCGCCCTTCTGGAATGTCACTCAGATCTAGCTCTGGAAGTGCATTCAATGGTTGCCCTATCAGGAAATGTCCAGCAGTAAGAGCTTCCAAATCATCTGGAGAATCAGACATTGACTGTAGAGGTCGTGAGTTGAGCACCCCCTCAGCCTTGACAAACATGGTATTAAGCTCATGTGAAGTAAATGGATGATTACCGAAGCTCTTGACAAGGAGCGTCTTCAAGGACTTCACTCCTGCCTCCCAACTTCCACCAAAATGCGGAGCGAATGGTGGATTGAAGTTCCAAGTGATGGATTGATGTGAAGTTCTGGTAATAATAGCTTCCTGGGTGATCTCATTTGACATCCAATCCGCAACTTCCTTCAGGTATCGAGCTGCGCCCCGGAAATTGGTGCCACAGTCAGAGTACATATTGCAAGGTAAACCTCTTCTGGCGGTAAACCGATCCAATGCATCGATGAATGCTTCAACGGAAAGAGAAGTTGCCAATTCAAGATGGAGCGCCCTAGTAGATAAGCATATAAACAGGCATAGATAAGCTTTCTCAGTCTTTGCATTTCTTAAGGAGCTCACCCTGCACACAAATGGGCCAGCAAAGTCCACCCCAGTATTTATGAAAGGTCTGACTGCATTGAATCGTGAAGCAGGTAAATTGCCCATGAAAGGATGCTTGAAGGCTCGTGAGAATCGAAGGCATACCACGCATTTGGTTTTATGGTACTTAACCAAATTTCGAGCTTTGGGTATCCAGTAGGTTTGTCTCACAGTAGCAAGAAGAGCAGATGGGCCCAAATGATGATTGGACCTATGTAGATATCCGATAATGAGATTGGTGAAGTGAGACTTGGGATGTAACAAAATGGGAAATTTATGATCATTTGGTATGTTGGCATTGACCAAGCGACCACCCACACGAATCACTTTCTCGTGATCAAGAAAGACTGACAATCGACGAAGTTCAAGTGGAAGTTCATCCTGATTACTTGTAAAAACAACTTGAGGATAATAATGACGTTGGGTTGCACAAATACAATGCTTTCGTGCACCATCAAATTCTCTTGCTGAGATAGGACCCTTGATGCGTCTCCTCTTTTGCCAAGCCGGAATCCTACAATTATGGATGAAACGTTTGATAGAGGCTACAACTCTAACCAGACGTAAGTATGAAGAATGACGTTCCATATATGAGATAAAATTATCATGTGTATCGACAGCTACAAACGACACTTGTTGAGTTTTCAACTCAGGTAGGTCTACAGGTAGTGATAAGTCCTGAGATACTGGCCAAGATTCAATTGGCTGGGTGCACCAGGATGGGCCAGTCCACCACAAGGTATGATGCTGAAGATCCGAGGGCAAAATTCCACGAGACCCGATATCTGCAGGGTTCTCCACACCACGGATATGGTACCAGCAGCTCTTGTCAATCTTATCGTTGATTTGTTGGACACGATTGGCAACAAATGTGTGAAGCCGGTGAACTGGAGTGTTGATCCAGCTCAAGACGGTGGTTGAGTCGGTAAAACAATAGATATGGTTGATATTTACATGTTTGATAAGATGATCCACTGACTTGACGACATCCGATAACAAAAGGGCTCCACAGAGCTCAAGTCTAGGTATCGTTACCATCTTCAGCGGTGCAAGCTTGGTTTTAGATTTGATAAGTGTTAATGATGAGCTATCACCAACAGTGGCTCTTAGATAGATAACACCACAATAACCCTTTTTGGACGCATCTGAAAAGCATACAAGTTGATAACTAGAGGACTGAGCAAATGCTCGTGGTATGGTGATATTAGATAGTGATTGTAGAACATCAGTGAATTGAGTCCACTTTGCTTTGATAGGTTCTGGAACTTCTTCGTCCCATCCCACTCCAGACTTCCATGTCTCCTGAAGTAGACATTTAGCATAAAACACCACAGGAGATAGATAACCTAAAGGATCATACAACCTAGCTATGGTTGAAAGTATTATTCGCTTGGTGTATCCTGAGGGAGGTTGGATAACTGAGTATGAAAATGTATCTGAAGTGGGGTGCCACCGCATTCCAAGGATCTTTGTCGTTTCATCTTCAGATGGAAGGATGACAGACTGTGAAGAATTGGCTCCACCCTGTAAGAGAGGAGGATGATTTGAGTTCCATTTTGAGAGTTCAAACCCACCCTGAATCAAGAGATTGATGAGCTGAGATTTTAGCTCAAATAGATCTTCAATACTGTTACTACCTGCTGCCACATCATCCACATACAGTGACCTGGTCATTGCTTCAGCTGCCAGAGGATAGCGATCACCCTCATCCTGGACAAGTTGTTGAAGTACTCGCTGGGCTTGATATGGCGAACTTCTTAAACCATAAGTGACAGTGTTAAGGGCAAAGAACTGGATAGGCTCGCTGGGATTAAACCGCCAAATGATTTGCTGAAATTGATGATCAGATGCTTCAACTAGGATCTGTCGGAACATCTTTACGATGTCACATGTGAGCACGTATTTGAAGTAGCGAAAATTGAGCATGACCTCACATATGTCAGCTTGAAGCTTGCAACCAGTGAGAAGATTATCGTTGAGAGAGCCTGATGCAGTCTTGAAGCTAGCATCGAACACAACTCGTAACTTGCCAATACCCTCAGCGTCAAGCTTGTAGACTGGATGATGGGGTATAACATACGAAGGTGGATCTGTAGTGGGATACATATGACCAAGATCTAGATATTGTTGCATAAATTTGATATAATCATCTCTGAGAGCATCATCCTTTGATAACTTGTTCTCCAAGGCATGAAACCTACTCAAAGCTCTTTTGATATTGGGAACAATGTTGCTCTGTTCCTTTGCAAACGGTAGAGAGACAACATAACGCCCATCTGGAGTGCGATGATGGGTCGTTTTGAAATGATCTTCGCATTTCTCATCCTCAGGTGAAAGGAAATGAGATGCAGATGGTTCCTCGATCTGCCAGAATTTCTCTATGAGGAAATCTGGGTCAACAGTTGTAGTACAGGTAGATAGAAAAGATACTGCTGTGGAGGGTGATTGATGTGATGCATCAAACTTCCCTATGACCGTGAAGCCAAAGATAGTATTGATAAGTTTAGGACCTCCATCGTGGATAGTGATAGGAGCTCCTATAACAACCTCAGGGAACAGATCCGCTCCAATGAGAAAAGATATAGGACCAGGCTGAGTAAAGTTGGGATCACTCAACTGGTACGATTGATAGTCAATCCAGATAGAAGATTGAAGAGGTACTTGTGGTAGAGGTGATGTGATGGTTGGAACAACAACAGCATCTGTCTCCAAGGGTAGCGATGATGAGATAGATTTGAATGATAGAGATAATATGCCACTGGCATGAGATAAAGGAGATTGATTGACGCCAGCTATTGATCCATGAAAAGGTTTATAAGATTTACCAAGTTTCCGAGCACAAGCTTCCGTGACAAAGGAAAATTGGGATCCCATATCAATTATCCCCCTGAAGGGCTGATAATGACCTTGAGTGCTCTTGAGATGAGCGATAACAGTTCCAAGGAGAACACTGCAAGGATTGGGAGAGGTATTAGCTCCAGCAAACCCAGAGTTGCTTGGAGCGGTAGTAGCTGATGATGGCGTTGATAGATTGTGGTCAAATGTTGTAGGAATGTGAAGCCAGGTATGATGTAGACCTTTGCATTCTCTACAACGCCACTTAGAGGTACACTCATTTGTTCTGTGAAAGGGAAAGAGGCAATTGCGACACCCTTTCCACTGCCGCAATGCATCCAGCCGCTCTGCTGGACTCCAAGATTTAAACTTCTGACAGTCCTTAATAGCGTGTGTTTGATTACACACATAACACAATAGTGCAGGCTGTTCAATTGGTTTAGATTTAGAATTACTAGAAGGTTGCCTTTTATTGTTAGACACTTCACCCTGACTAGCATCCTTAGTGCTATGAGCTAGTAAGGCATGACTATGGTTAAGACCAACTTTATTATACTGGTTTGGACTCTTAGGTGTCTTTAAAAACTTAGGTGCTTCACTCTTGCTATTTGACGAAGGCTCCTTAGCGGTAAGACGCAGGACATTACATCTACTTTGTATAAACTTAGTCATAGATGTGACTCTAGGAAATGTAGTACCTATATTGTCAATTTCAAAAGCTTCCCTAGTGATTGGATCCAAGCCCTTGAGCGCAAGTTCACACAGCAAATATTCAGCTAAGTCTGTGATACCTAGATTCATAAGAGATGTAATGCTTTCAGTTACAGATGATAGAAAGGCTTGTAAAGAGTCAGCAGTTGGCTTACCCTGAATAGGTTTAAAGCTAAGTATTTGTTCTATATGATGATTAGCTATTTTCCTTTTATCATCGTATATTGTGATTAATGCACTCCATGCCTGTTCAAAGTTTGTCCCATCGATAGGTATGTGTTTGATAGCAGAAAAGGCAGGACCTTCTAAGTATGATAAGAGAAATTGAAACCTCTCTGCAGGTGATAACGTGACTTCTTCTATGATAAGAGACGTGAACAATTGTTTAAATGTAGGCCAATACGAGAAATCACCACCAAAACGCTTGATATTTATTTTTGGTAGGATAGTTCTAACAGGAGCTGATGTTGCAGAAGAATTTGTGAAATTACTAAGATCCGCTGGCAAGGAAGTCCGAGGCTGACACTTTTCCAAAACTTGAGCATGGTAACCTAAAGCCTCATAATAGTACTTTTTGGCTGCGGCCATGTCTGCAGCGTCATCAGCAGAAGGAAATGATGGATCCAATTTGTGGTTATCACTATATTCTTCCATTTCATCGAATTTGTTATTGAAACGTTCAAAGAGAGAATCCAGCGTTTGGTACATGCCTCTGAATATGGTGCGCTCCGTTGGAGTTGTCACAGCAACAAATCCCTTATCCCTAATTGATTTGATTTCACGACCATACTCCATCCACTTCTTCCTAAGCCTCTGTATACCCCTTAGAGCAACATTAGGATTGTCGCCTGGCATGCTGATAATAGTTAGGTATGTGACAAAGGATAAACTTTTAAAAAGGTGTTTGTGTATGAAGTTATAGATAAACAAACCCCTTTAAATTACCAATATGTAGAAATATATTGATAATTAAGCAGAATTACGAGTCACAATATTGCTCAAAGGACAAGAGAACCCATGTATGGATAATAATAAATTGATAATAGGTACCTATGATAAAGTTATAGATAGGTATTGATAATGATAAATGGCTAACACTAAGTACCAACCTCTTACAAGAAGAATGAAGAACTGTATTCGATACCTTTTGATTCCACATTCACCTTAGATACTTGGCACTGCGCTGATAACATCACATCCGGCTCGCCAGGGCCATGAAATGACTTCGTTTGATAGATAGGTAGAGGTAGTTGATAAATAGATAATTTTACTCGAAGGACCGTGGTAATGAGCTCCTCCTGTAAGGGCGAGTGATAATTAACCTAGTGCTAGTAAAATGATAATAGGTAAGACCAGTGAAAACACTGAAGATAGGATGTTGAGTAAGAAAATATAATTCTATCAACGTGATAACAAAGATAAGGGCCTACCATCCAAGTTTGGGTACCTATTATTGTTATAATTTGGTCAGAGTGGGCAAATGACCAATGATACGAGAAAATGGATACAAGTTTGTACCTGATTGAATGGTATTGTAATACTTTGGTGTTTCCAAATTCGCGGGGTGCTGGGTTTTCCAAGTCCATAGATATACGAAAATCCTTGTAGGTGGAGACTTATTGCCACCAAGTGGCTCCAGGAACGTCCGAATCGTAGAGACTTCGCGGCGCCAGTGGCTCCAGGGGTTTTCCAAGTTGAGATTCCAGGCCAAAGATAGGTCCTCAGTGGCTTCAAGTATAGGTGGGTATAGAACACCAGAATCACGAGTCGGCCGCTCAAAATGTTCTCAACTGGCACTACACTGCACGATCGATTGTTTGTCTCATGAAATTCATCAAGACAAGTAAAGTTTAATACAAGAGTTCGATTTAATGAAAAGGGGAACAGAGAGCTGGTGTTGCACATTCAACAGAACAAAGAAGAGTGAAGTAAGATGGCTGGCCTCAGATTTCATCCCCAAAAGACCACATGGCCCAAATCTTGTCAATTCGACTTACAAGGTCTTATCTATACTTGCAATTGTAGAAAATTACAACTTAATTTTCTATGAATGTCATTTTAATCACTGATGGAACTTGGATGAGAAAAGCGGAGATAATACATTGAGTAGTTGGGAAAAACGCCCACAGAGTGCGTGGAGTGCCACGAGACTATGGAAGTGAAAGATATTATAATGTTGGCAGCAAGGGAATGATAACTGTGAAACAGCTGATACTGAAGGTAAACAAGAAATGACTGGTTTGACAGTGATTGTACTATTGTGGAATACTTTTGGAAAAGGTGTAATGAGAAGTGAGGTGGTAATTAGTGGATGATGCAGAAGTTACGATATTATGGATGGTCAAAAATCGAGTGAGTTTCAAACAATTTGTTTTCACGCGAAAACCCCCCTTTTTCTTCGAATCCCCACTTACGAGGTCCTCAGGAGCTATCGATCAGTCTCCCGACGATCAGTCCCACAACCGATTCTCATCGTCCTAGTCGAAAACGTAACGACGTCTTCAACCCCGCTATTCCGCCATTTTCACCAACCACGAGGTCATCAGCATCCTCCAGAATTGGCTTTTACACGGAGATCGACTCCAGCATCAACTGACGCGGAACCCCTTTTCTTTCCTGCACGATCGCCATCATCCCTCTACTCCTCCAGATTCGTCGAGGACTCAACCGATTCAGCCACCGACGCTTCGATCCCGGTCTGAACGTTCCATTTTATTTTCCCCTTTCGACATCAATCATTCATACATCATTCATACACAACTTTCATACGATTATTCTAAACTTCCGGTTTCTTTCTCTCTTTTTTTTTTATTGTAAGGAGCTCCATAGGAACGAATTTAATACAGTCCACTGCGATATCATTATAAGCACTCACTCATCCTTAAAGAAGGAAATATTTTTACGAGTATTATTTTCTTTTCAAGCTATAAGTAATTATACTTCATTTTTTTAAGTGGCTGAATTCTGGGTGTGATAATTATTGACCATCCCTTTCTCCCACATGTGCAGAACCTCAAAATCCAAGCAGTCACTCTACGAAGACGTTCAAAGTTACTAAATCTTTCCTCAAAATCCAGGTCGTTCTCCACTCGGG
Organism: Stenodema calcarata; assembly: GCA_963920205.1. Lineage (NCBI taxonomy): Eukaryota > Metazoa > Arthropoda > Insecta > Hemiptera > Miridae > Stenodema > Stenodema calcarata. The sequence continues at coordinate 63,307 of OY986059.1, forward strand.
CCACAGCTACAAGTCCTGATTTACGGATTTCTGAACAAACCTCGTCAGAATTTAATTCTGGTCTGACAGTTTGAATGAGCCACTCTTTAGGATTGAGTGAAAGCCAATGTGGGCCACTCCACCATAATTGATTTGAAACCAAATGATGAGGAAGCATGCCCCTAGAGGCCACATCAGCAGGATTATCCTCAGAACGAATATGAAACCAATGAGACCTGGGAAGATGGGAAATAGTCCTTGAAACCCTATTGCCAACAAATACTTTCCATAAGGGGGCTGGATCCGCAGTAATCCAAGAAAGAGCTATAGTACTATCAGAGCAAGCCAAAATGTGGTCATTTGGAACATGCTCAAAAAGAGGACGAATTTTCGAGGAGGTCTTTCCTAAGAGTTCAGCAGCAAGGAGTTCTAAGCGGGGGATGGATTCGGTCTTAATTGGCGCAATTCTGGCGCGCGCAATGACAATGCGAACTGTGGAAGCACCAGAGGACACCCCGACATGATAAATAACGGCAGCATATGCCCTTTCAGACGCATCGGCAAAGCCAACCAGCCACTGCTCAGGGTCAGATGAACTAACATGCCGGGGCAAATCGATTTGAGAGAGGGAGTCCATATCTTGAGCCATCTTTGACCAATCATAAATCAAAGAGGACGGAAGGGGGTCATCCCACTGACACTTTGCTTGACAAACCTCCCTCTGGATACAACGAGCAAATACAGAGACTGGCATTACCCATCCAACAGGGTCGTAAATTCGTCCAATCTCACTTGCCAGCTGACGCTTAGTCCGAACATGAGGGGTAGAAGGAACTTTATACAAGAAAGAATCAGTGCTGGGCCGCCAAGCAAGACCCAACATTTTTAGTGGTTGATCATTTTCAGAGCAAAGATCTATCGTTTCTGATAGGCCTAAACGAAATTCAGGGTGAATACTGTTGAGTAAATCAGGACAATTCGAAGCCCATTTCTTGAGCTCAAGGCCCGCAGTACTAAGCAATTCAATCAGCTGATCACGAGCAGCCAGAGCCAATTCAAGAGTTTCTCCCCCTCCGTGTGCATCATCAACGTAAGTATGCTCCATAAGAAGTTTTGCACCAAGAGGAAATTGCGTACGTCCTTCCTCAGCCAAGTGGCGCATAATTCTGTTCGCCAAGAACGGTGCACTGGCAGTACCATAGGTGACAGTACAGAGACCAAAGTCCTGCATAGGCTGGTCCGGGGAGTCCCTCCAAACCAGAGATGGGCAAAATCTTACTCATGAGTATGATTAGGATTTTTAATCATACGAATTTTTTCCTGTGATTAAGAATAAGATTAAAATCATAATCACAAGTATGATTAAGAATAAAATCTTAATCACAGGTATGATTAAGAATAAACTGTTAATCATAGAAAACCTATGATTAATCACAGGAAATCTATTATTAATCACGGAAAATTTGTGATTTATGTCGGATTCACACAGTACGACTATGATTAACATCTTAATCACAGGGATGATTGAGAATAAACTGTTAATCATAGAAAACCTGTGATTAATCACAGGAAATCTATGATTAATCACGGAAAATCTGTGATTAAGGTCGGATTCACGTAGTAAGGTTAGGTTTTAAATCTCAATCACCTGTATAGTTTGTGATTAATTGCAAAAAACTTGTGAGTAATTGGGAAAAATCTGTGATTGATCACGACCTGGTCGAAAGTTATAATTTTTCGATGTATTTTTCAACTGAACCCGATTTTACGTCATAAAAACACTATTTCTCTACTTCAACTTCACTTATCCCCATGTTGTATCTCATTTTCGGATTCAGCATGACAAGTAAGAAGACACCGTAAGAAAATATGCAAATTGTATTATAAAATGGTCTTAAAAATAGGTAGTTCCTTCTAAAATTTAAATACTAGGGAAATCACTGTATGTCAATTAAACTAATTCACAACAGCGTGCATGATAATTACGTCATTACACACACATAGTAATTGTCAGTTCAAAAAGTTTTCAAAATTACCGAGCGAGCTTCATGCCAGTCCCTTTGCTTCCTTCGCCAACACCGTGTTTTTTGACACTAGCTCAGTTGTAACGGACGTAAGAAATGAGCTGATTATACCGTTGGAAACAGAATTAGATGGAGCAAATTTTGGGAAATATGACAGCCTAAGACCAGTTTTGTAAAAGAGGCTAATTTTTGAAAATTATCTAAAATTTCAAATTCTGCAAAAATTAACGTTCTTATTGTAATACAATTGATTACAGATAAATTTAATGTATCTGATTACATGTAACTAACAATGAAAATGCTATTCGCCTATAGGAAATTTCATGCTGAATCCGAAAATGAGATACAACATGGGGATAAGTGAAGTTGAAGTAGAGAAATAGTGTTTTTATGACGTAAAATCGGGTTCAGTTGAAAAACTCTGGAAATTCTTGACACAACGGTTCATTATCTTCTTTGTACAGATCACCCTTCTGTCTAGATCACTAGGTCTAAATGTCTAGATCCTAAATGTTATATTAATTATTATTATCAATTATCACTAATTATTAACAATTTTATCAAGTACCTACTGAAAATTATTATAATTTATTGTTAGGTATTAATAATTCGTATTTATTATTAATAATAATTATTATTAATTATGATTATTTAATGCAATATAATTCTGGGGTTTTTAATACTACGTCGGTAATAATTTTTCTATAAAAGAAGTACCTACCAACAAACATTCGAAATTACCTTCATTTCCGTAGCACGAAACGCACCTCAGAACAACAAACTCGACATCACTTAAGCCATATGATGTTCCAAAGAGCTCGTTAGTATGAAAATGGACCTGTATTTCAACAGTTTGATTCACGATCGTGTTGTGAGGCACAATCTTTGAGCCGTCATTGTGAACGAACGGCTGGTCGTACAAAGCTGCGGATGGTCTTAAAAAATTCTACGGAACAAACTCTATCTAAATATGTAATAAAAAACATACCGTTCTATATGAATTTTTCGAGTTTTGGAATTTTCAAAATTTCAAAATTCGTTTTGAACCCCTTCCCCTTGACCTAGGGTTATGAAAAGTTTCGTGGATCATTGTGGGGCTGGTCCAAACCCAGAAACCAAATTTCGTAATTTTAACTCAACGCTAACTGGGCAAAGTGCCTCGGACGGCGTACGGCGGACGGACGGATTTTTTTTTATTCGATTTTCTGAATCTACGTATCTTGAAACGTAAACCAACAAATTTTGAGGGGGGGTTAAAAAAATTTTTTCTTTGGGCGATTCCAATGGTTCATTATCGAAGATAATAAACCAAAATACATCGAAAAATTATAACTTTCGACCAGGTCGTTATAAATCACAGATTTTTCCCAATTACTCACAAGTTTTTTTGCAATTAATCACAAATTATACAGGTGATTGAGATTTAAAACCTAACCTTACTACGTGAATCCGACATTAATCACAGATTTTCCGTGATTAATCATAGATTTCCTGTGATTAATCACAGGTTTTCTATGATTAACAGTTTATTCTCAATCATACCTGTGATTAAGATGTTAATCATAGTCGTACTACGTGAATCCGACATTAATCACAGATTTTCCGTGATTAATCATAGATTTCCTGTGATTAATCACAGGTTTTCTATGATTAACAGTTTATTCTCAATCATCCCTGTGATTAAGATGTTAATCATAGTCGTACTGTGTGAATCCGACATAAATCACAAATTTTCCGTGATTAATCATAGATTTCCTGTGATTAATCATAGGTTTTCTATGATTAACAGTTTATTCTTAATCATACCTGTGATTAAGATTTTATTCTTAATCATACTTGTGATTATGATTTTAATCTTATTCTTAATCACAGGAAAAAATTCGTATGATTAAAAATCCTAATCATACTCATGAGTAAGATTTTGCCCATCTCTGCTCCAAACTATTCTCAACATCTCGTGATCTGACAGGGGGTGTTCAAACTGACGGAACATCATTTTTATGTCAGCAATGAACACGAACTTGAAAGAATGAAAACGGGTGAGCAGATTGGAAATATCAGGCTGCAATTTCGGGCCTACATGTAAAATGTCATTCAAGAAGAGTCCTGAAGAAGTCTTTTGAGAAGCATTGAATACGACCCTAATCTTGTCAGGGGGATCGTCAGGACGATGAACCGCGTGATGGGGGATATAATAATGTGGTACTGAAGGAGAAGGGGGAGCAATAGGCCGCATGTGTCTTAGATCTAAATATTCCTTCATAAACTGAACATAAGCTGAACGAAGATTGGGATTTTTGGATAGTTTTAACTCAAGGCGATGGAATTGCTTTAATGCTATGTGACGAGACTGACCTAAAGAGCTAGGGGGTTGTCTGAAGGGAAGTGGAACTACATAGCGTCCATCTGGTTTGCGACGAACATTATTTATAAAATTCTCCTCGGCCTCAAACTCAGCTGGAGTCCAGGGCATGACCTCATCAACTGACTCAAGCTCGAACATTTTTCTTAAAAGCTCATCAGTTCTAAGATCCGCTGAAGGCGAGGTAAATTGAACAGAAAGAGAATGTGAGTTGTTCGAAATGAACGATAACGATGAGCGAGAGGGAGTGATCACAGAACCATTGGGGGTAACTGAAGAGCGAGCAAGAACAAAGAACTTGATTAGACTGCTATTTTGAGAGCTAGGAGGTGTGACTGAGTACAGATTTCTAAGAATAGTTGACTGTGAACTGGCTGAGTTAGAGGACGAGCAGGAGACTGAATTGAGAGGAACAATTTGAGTAGGAGGGGAAATATTGGGAGACAACTCCAAAGGAGTACTATGAAGCAAAGGCGATGGGGTTTCAAAATGTGCTATGGAGGGCAACCTTCTATAAGCAACCTTCTAGCACCACCAGGTCTTTGCGGTTTGGGAACTGATAGTACTTGTATAGAGGAAGCAGAACGAATTTGAGTGGTGTGGGTGAGCTCTACATCTCTATCATTGGAGGGAGTAGAATGCTTTGAAACGGAGTTTGGGGGGGAGAATCTATCAAACTTTTGAACAAAAACTCGGTCATGAAAACGCACTCTAGCATCACTAACAGCAGCTGTAGACCCACCGAGAACCAACCATCCAAGATCGGATTTGATGAGCCAAGGAGAGCCATTTACTGGTCGAATAAATTCAGGGGAGGAATGCTCAGAGTGAGCAAGCCTAGCAAATATCTCTACCCCAAGAATAAGGTCAATAGGCCCTCTTTTGTAAAAGTGAGGATCAGCCCACTGAGCAAACCTTCTCATCACCTGAGGCCAACGAGCTGGGTTAACAGAAGTTGAAGGTATTGAAACGCACTGATCAACAACATGAGCACTAAAAGGGACCACATGACTGGGCCCTATACGGATTGAGGCTGTAGTAGCTTGTGAGATCAATTGAGAACATCTACCCATTCCTGTTAGTTGAAAAGCAGGGAAGCTCCACTTTTCTAGCAAAGTGGGAAAAAACAATATTCACTTCAGAACCGGAATCCAAGAGCGCGCGAGCCTCAAAGGTTCCGATTTGGCTGTGGCTGAACTGAACAATGGCAGTAGGGAGTAGACTGTTACCCAAATTATACTTAATGGATGACCTAGTGACAGCAGAGAACAATTTTGACCCATTGGGGCCAACATCGACCAATTTTTCAGCACTAATGATGGGGATTTTGATTGCACCAGAACAGGGAGATCTATTGCCCCCAACAATTGGTCCAATAAATGAGAGCGAGTCCGAAGATGGACCTACGTGAGGGGGTTCGCTCTGCACAGACTGGCCCCCACATGCTATAGTACAACTATCTGACTGTATGTGCAATGAGCCCGTCCCACACGTTAGGGAGGTCTCGTCACAGCCAGAACTAGGTACTACGCATCCAGAACCAGTAACGGCTGGAACACTACCGTTAAACTTAGAACTTAACATCCTACCAAATAGGTCGGAAGAACAACTGCCAGAACCAAACTTACCAGCGACAATCCAAAAAAACCGCCTCAAGTTTGAAACTCTACCTAAATTAGACCTATAAAAAGACCCAACAGAACCAGAGGAGTTGCTTTTGGAGCCGCTTGACCTTCAGATTTCACTCCCAGAGCTATCCCTGGAGCGACCACCCAATCCACCTGAAAAGGAAGACCTGTTCTGGGAATGAACGCCTCTAGAACTATGAGACCCACTTGTAATCCTCCCCCCATTATTCCCCCCCGAACTACTTAAAAATCTAGGTGACTCCCAACTACAAGGAGAAGTGGTTTCACAGAGCCTATCAGGCGAGCACATTCTATAATGCCCACGGCGTTCAGTGGGACTTGGGGACCTAAGCTCACTCTGATGGCAAAAATGACTCCCAGACCTAGAAGAATCAGTTGGGGAGAGGGGCCGCGACCTAAAGGGTGAAGTTTGCCTATTCCCAGCCCAAGCCATGGATTCTGGAGCACCAGTCTGTTGCGGCGTAGACGGAGTTCTAGGAGATTGAGGCAGTGGTGAAGATCGAGGAAGGTTGGGCTGGTCAGTGTGAAGGAGATACAGGGTTCGTGCCGGTCAGGGAAGTCAGGGAAGTCATGGAAAAGTCAGGGAAATATAAATGGGCACTGGAAGTCATGGAAAAGTCAGGGATATTGGATTTTGGTCAGGGAAAAATCTCAAATCGGGTGCAGAATTGCGAAAAATCCATGATACGCGTCGAAAACCCCTTTACCTTTGTAAGGTATGGTTTATGTAAACCACGTACTCAAAACTTTTATGTGTTTATCTTGTGATTCTATCTCTTACTTTGTTTTAAGTAAACTTCGTTTTTGGTTTATTATCTTCGATAATGAACCATTGGAATCGCCCAAAGAAAAAAATTTTTTAACCCCCCCTCAAAATTTGTTGGTTTACGTTTCAAGATACGTAGATTCAGAAAATCGAATAAAAAAAAATCCGTCCGTCCGCCGTACGCCGTCCGCGCCACTTTGCCCAGTTAGCGTTGAGTTAAAATTACGAAATTTTTTTTATGGGTTTCGACCAACCCCACAATGGTCCTCGAAACTTTTCATAACCCTAGGTCAAGGGGAAGGGGTTCAAAACGAATTTTGAAATTTTGAAAATTTCATATCTCGAAAAATTCATGTAGAACGGTATGTTTTTTATTTCATATTTAGATAGAGTTTGTTCCGTAGAATTTTTTAAGACCATCCGCAGCTTTGTACGACCAGCCGTTCGTTCACAATGACGGCTCAAAGATTGTGCCTCACAACACGATCATGAATCAAACTTTTGAAATACAGGTCCATTTTCATACTAACAAGCTCTTTGGAACATCATATGGCTTAAGTGATGTCGAGTTTGTTGTTCTGAAGTGCGTTTCGTGCTACGGAAATGAAGGTAATTTCGAATGTTTGTTGGTAGGTACTTCTTTTATAGAAAAATTATTACCGACGTAGTATTAAAAACCCCAGAATTATATCGTATTAATTAATCATAATTAATAATTATTATTATTAATAATGAATACAAATATTAATACCTAACAATAAATTATAATAATTTTCACTAGGTACTTGATAAAATTGTTAATAATTAGTGATAATTGATAATAATAATTGATCTAACATTTAGGATCCAGACATTTAGACCTAGTGATCTAGACAGAAGGGTGATCTGTACAAAGAAGATAATGAACCGTTGTGTCAAGAATTTGCAGAGTTTTTTATGAATAAAAAAACTTGTTCCTTATATTGTTTTTCTTCATTTGCGCATCTAAAATTTTCGATTCATGCAAAACGTTACTGTTTAAAGGATCCTGAAACGTTGTGAAAAGTCAGGGAAAAATCGAAATTTTTGGTCTGGAAATCAGGGAAAAGTCAGGGAAATTGAAAATTGAAAATCGGCACGAACCCTGAGATAGTGATGTCGCTGGGAGCACCTGTTGCAAACTCGATTGGCTTGGCATTGTTGAGTGTGATGACGGTGGGATAGGCAGTTCAGGCAGAGGTCACTCAGTTCAGCATATTCGAGACGGCGGCGGGGAGGTAGGTCCTTGAACTCTTGACAATTGTACAAAAAATGGTCTTGTGCACAATAGTGACAGCGAAAACGGCCACTAGGTTGACGGAAGCCAGGCTCAACACGATGTTTAGGTCCAGAATGAGTGGGGAAAGATCTAGTAGATCCTGCTGTAGCCATAGGCTGTGAGGATTCAAAGGCTGATGAATGCCCAGGATGGGGTACAAGATGCAACAGGTTCAACTCCCTCTCCACGAAATTGAGAAGATCAATGTGTGTTGGTATGCGATCATTTGGCTCTATTTCTTGCCTGTTGAAGGCTTTGGTTAGTGTAGGAGGCAATCTGGTATACAACTCCTCAAATAGAACAAACGAAAGTGGATCTTCAGTTGGTAGGGTGACAACAGAATCAGTCCAAGAACGAGCAGTACGAAGAAATCGTTCAAGCTGTCCAGATTCTCGCCTTTTTACAACAGGTACCATGGTACGATTCATATACGTGAATTTGGCTAATCGGTATTTACCTGAGTTTTCTGCACAAAGAGCATTGTAAATTGTGGCGTAGTCCTGCGTAGTTCCTCCAAGCTGTAGAGCGAAAGTTTTCGCATCACCCTCGAGTTTAGAAAGCAAAGAGTTCAACCTAATCTCGTCTGGCAGATTTGGAACACAATGCACAGCCTGATCAAACAACCTTTTGAAGGAACCAAACTTGGTTATATCCCCATCAAAGGTCGGAACCGAGGATATCATAATGTTCAGATGTTTGACATCCCGTACAGTGGCATCAGACTCGTCAAGCTCTCGTGGGGAGCTATGATGAACTATTTCGGGAGCCAGTTTTGATCCGAATTTCGTCAAAAGACACAGTGCTATCGATCAATGTATCACAAAGATCAGACATCATTGTTGAACTGTCCGATAATTTCGTGAGGAGTTCCTTCCCCTCAGTTAGGAGTTCATTGGCGAACTGACGCTTTTCACGGGTGGGGTTTTCCAATCCCCGAAATGAAATCAATTTACCTGACCAACGTTGTAGAGAACGTACAATCCGTTTATCGGTAGCATTCAAGTCCTGAACAGCCCCGTCAGGCACTTCAATCCTTTGTAAATCATTTTCATCAGCCATGATGAACGTAGAAAAAATACAAAGTAACCCCAAAGACCAGAAAAAAAGGAAACTTCCCGAACGAAGAACAGGTATAGATTAGTACAAATTGAAAATATGAACAATATAAACGTAAATTAGCTAGTCAGTTTCCCGGACAAACCGTACTGAAACTTAGCACACCATGAGGACGAAGTTATGCACACGTTTTTCACAGTTTTCACAACTTTAGTTCCCGGGTTTCGGCACCAATATTTTACCGGGAGAACTATAGAGCACTACGACTTCAATGAACGAGATTTTATTATGTACAAAGAAATAGAACAGTTAGCTATAAGACGAGTGACATATAAAAATGATAGCAGTACACAAGCTTCCGATGTAATGTTATTAAACTCAAAAACACACAAAAGGGGGAACTCACCAACACCAAGAAGGACCCCCCAGATTGCTTCTGATGCACAGCCATCTGAATAGAACTATGTCCGCCTCTTCAGTGGATCAAGGGCAATCCTCAGGTCTAGTCTAGCTCTCTGCAACCATTCTCCGACCTATAGTACCTACTGAACAATCTGGGCGAGGCCAAGGGGCCGAACAAGCTGCATTAAGGGTACGGGATGAGTAAGCAATTGGTCTTTCCTCCCCGCCAACAAACCTGTGGCATAACACTGAGCCTACCCCTGTGTCACTGGCATCTGAGTATACAACGAGAGGTAGGTTTGAATCATAGTGTACCAATGTATCCAAGGATGTCAAAATGGATGTCAGTTGTTCAACCTTCTTTGTATGTTCCTTTGTCTACACCCACTTGGCTCCTTTCTGTAATAATTTATGAAAGATTGCACAATCCCCTTGTAAATGTGGGATAAACCTCTGGTAATAGTTTATCCCCCCAAAAACAACTCCGTTGTAAAAACTGGCCCGCCAAAAAACCTCAGCCGCAAAAAGGAATGATATCCATTTTGCCCGCCATTCACATATATAGGATGCTCGGTGCTTCGCACCTCGCTGTTGAGTATGCATATAGAAACCTGATCCTCCTACCCCTAACCTCCACCGTCAATGTTTTCCTGTTCCCTGTCTCCTTCCCACTACCCCCTCTCACCCTTAGTCACCCTCGGTTTCACCTAATATGTTTCCTCTGTTACACCAGCAGGGAGCTTTACGCTTCTTTCAATGCTGTTGGCGGGAGCTTTTTGCCACATAAACAAGCCTGAATTAAAGCATTACTATATTATAAGTATTACTGGTGGTCACGAGTAATCGGTAGTGGTACACCTATAATGAAGTAATGCTTCAATTCAGGCTTGTTTATGTGGCAAAAAGCTCCCGCCAACAGCATTGAAAGAAGCGTAAAGCTCCCTGCTGGTGTAACAGAGGAAACATATTAGGTGAAACCGAGGGTGACTAAGGGTGAGAGGGGATTGTGGGAAGGAGACAGGGAACAGGAAAACCTTGACGGTGGAGGTTAGGGGTAGGAGGATCAGGTTTCTATATGCATACTCAACAGCGAGGTGCGAAGCACCGAGCATCCTATATATGTGAATGGCGGGCAAAATGGATATCATTCCTTTTTGCGGCTGAGGTTTTTTGGCGGGCCAGTTTTTACAACGGAGTTGTTTTTGGGGGGATATCACATCTTTTTGCATGGCTAGTTTTCGGGTGGTACTTATACCATACGGTTCAATTTAACAAAAGTACCTACGAAGTAACTAGTAAATTTTTTCCTAAATGAAGTTTTATCCTAGTCAAAATTTAGTAAAAAATTATCACGCCTACTAATTTGCCTTTTGTTTCTTGTTTTTGTGACAAGAATAATTATTTTTTGGAAATTATTGTTTGTTATCTGAAATGTGTTTGAAAAATAAGTAGTTTTAAAATTTTTGCGAATTGGTTAAATATTAGTTTTAAAATTTTCGATTAATTAAAACAATCAACAATTTAAAAACAATTATTAAAATTTAATACAATTATTCTTATTATTAAATTTAAAAAAATAGAAAGAATTAGAAATTTGAATAAATTTGAATTAGAAATTTTTTTAAAATTGGTTGCATTTTTTCTTGGGGATTGTGCAAATTTTTGTTGTTGAGAATCATTACAATAATTGTAATTATTGGTGTCGAAGAGAAAGAGGAAAGAGAAAGTTTGCAACTGGTAAAACGCACGTTTTTATACCAAAAATCGCGAATAACTCGAGAACCGTTGGGAAAAGTGCTAAAGTGCGCTACCCTCATTCGAAAGCCCATAAAATTTCCTATCGATCCTTAAACAGGCGCCACTCTACGACAATTTTTCTGACCACCGTTCAACTTTGATGTTTTCGGAAATTAGCCAAATCAGTAGATGTGGAATTTATTCACGTATTTTTGGCTGTGGATTAGTCAAATCGATTGAGATTTAGTTCAAAATTATTGAGCATATTCTAGACAACCTAGCGGACATTTTAAGACCAACCGCACCAATTTTCATCAATATTTGCGGCAGTTGTTGTTGAAAATAGAAAAATCACCATACCTCCTGTATTTTCCCCCTTAGGAAGCATTTTTTGATCTCAAATTAAACAGTTTGAAAAGCTGAACACAACTAAAAAATAAAATCTGAAAAAGCTTCAATTTTGAAGGAGTTATGACCATTTGAAATTCCTAAAAAACACTATTTCCCCCCTAATTGGGGGGGAAATGGGGGGAGGGAGAAAAAATGGTCAAAAGGCACTCCCTTGGAGCATAACAAACGTGTGTGCAAAATTTCAGCTCGATCCGATTTGTCTGCTGGGCTGTAGCCCCGTCAATGAACAACAAGAAGAAGAAGAAGAAGAAGAAGAAGAACACGAAAAGCGTGAAAAATAGTGGTTTTAAAATTGTTATACCCCCGACACCTGATGTTCCCAAGAGCTGAAATTTGTTTTACGTCCTCACGTGCCCCTGGAGAGTTGGTGTACAAAAAATCAACTCTCGAGACACTCAGGGGACCGAGCTATAGTAGGGTGAAAACCCCAACTTGTTCCGTCGCGTAATCAGTGTCTCAGTCGCTTCGGTTTTCAGGGCTTCGGTTTTCTTGGCGGGCGGGACGCTCCCGCGTCCCTAGATGCACCCCAGGAAAGACCTCAACTCTCTGACGTTGGTTGGCTCGCGTAGGTTTCTCATGGCCTCTATCCTTTCTTCTGTTGGATGGATGCCTCTTCTGTCAAATCGATGCCCCAAGTACGTCACTGAATCCTGGAGCCATCTGCACTTCTCTAGTCTGACTCTCATACCTGTCCTGTTCAACCTTTCGAGGACCTTGCGTATTGTTTTGAGATGATCCACACGGTTGTTAGCTGTGATCATGATAACATCTAAATAGCATTTAACCCCAGTTACCCCTTGTAATATAATTTCCATAGTTTTTTTGAATTTGGCAGGTGCCGAACTTATTCCAAAAGGCATTCTTCGATACCGGTAGAACCCCTTATGCGTGGAGATAACGAGGTAATTTTTTTATTCCTCCTCTACTTCCATTTGCAGATATGCATCTCGGAGGTCGATTGTTGAAACCGCCCCCCCCCCCCCCTGCCAACTGAGCGCAAACTTCTTCAAATGTAGGAAGAGGGTGCCTATCTATAATAATGTGCTGATTTATGGTGACTCTGAAATCTGCACATAATCTGATTTTACCATTGGGTTTTGGTGCAATAACCAACGGCGATGCCCACTCTATATTTGTGGCCGCAGGGTCCATTGGCTCTATGACCCCCTCAGTCAACAATCGCTCCAACTCTTGTTCTACTGCCAACTGTAAGGCAAATGGCACTGGCCTAGGTTTGCAAAATTTTGGAATAGCATATGGTTTCAATTTGATTTCGATCTTGTGACCTACGATAGTACCTGTTGAAGTATAAAAAAGGCTCGGATAATGCTTAATCAACTCTTTAATCTCACAAGGCATATTGTGATTTCCTTGATTAACTATCGTGTCCTTCACCACGCATATTTCCGCTCCTGGAGGAAGTGGTAGTTTGAATTCCAACGCCCATTGTAACCCAAACAACGGAGTGTCTTCCTTATCTATGACAATGATAGGTAACTCTGCTTTAGTGCCGAATGCTTCAACCGTTACAATTCCAAGCCCCAACGTTTTTACCTCCAAATTTGTGTATGCTCTTAAATTGGGATAATCTTGTAGTGCTGGCTGTCCCAAGTGTTTCCATGTTCGCTTGCCGATAACAGAGTGGAAAGCCCCTGAGTCAAATAACATCCTAAGGCTCCTATGGTTAACCATTACATTAAGCATTACTTGAGTGCCTGCCTTGGAGATTTGTCGACAACCCAGTGTGGATCCAGTTTTGCTATCACTTGCCGATGTTGAGTCTGCCTTTCTCACCCGGACTTGATTGGTTCTCTTGTACTCGTGAACATTCGAGCTTTTTCTCGTTGATGGCTTCACTATTGCTCGACCCTTCTGGATGCAAACTCTAGCAAAATGATTTTTTTCATGACATAAATGACAATTCTGTCCTTTTGCCCTACACATATCATTATTTTCATGAATATCTCCCCCACATGCGAGACAGTTTTTGCCTCTGACTAACACGATAGGGGATGATTTTATTGACTTTTTGTTACGGTCGTCAGGTTTTGCAACTCTGTTCACTCCTATATTACTTTTTGTTAATCTATCCAATTGACTTTGTGCTTCCAATCCTTGCTCTAACTGTGCTGCTAGTGTTTCTACTTCTGCCAGTGTATGACTATTCTTTGGAAATGTTTTCAACAGTTCATATTGCCAAACTGAATTGTTTATGCCAACAATAATTTGATCGCGGATTCTTTCAGCAGTGGATGTTCCAAACGAACAGTGCCCTGCTAGTGCCTTTAAATCACTCACAAAGTGATTAACTTTTTCGGTTTCTCCTCGCTTACGCATGGAAAATGTTACTCTATCGATGGTTATGCTCCTGGATTCCCTGTGAAACCCATCTATGACCGCGATTAGCTCCCGATAGGCGCATTCGGCTACCCGCTTAGGACGAAAATGATCCACTAGCAATTTAAAAGTTTGTGGTCCAACCTTGGTGAGGAGGGTGTCACGTTTATCTTCCTCTCTTGCGATCTGGGCCGAGTTCAATTCCAACTCGAAATATTGGATATAATATTCCCATTCTTCTAGTTGTGGATCGAATGCTCTGATATTCAACTTGTGCCTTGATTGGGGAGCAACTTCATCGCAATCGCCATTCCCAGCTTCAAAACTCCCTGAAGCTTGTCTTTGTCTTCTAGGCATTTTTTTTTTTTTCGTCGCCACTTTAATAACTCGATAATGTAGTTTCGGAACAAGATTCAAGTCTCAACTATATTTTCAGTAATTGTGCGTAAACTAGGGATGGTTATCGATGTATCGATGTTTCAAAAACATCGATGTTTTTTCCCAAACATCGATGTTTTTTCATCGATGTATTCTCTTCGATGTTTTTTCAGCATCGATGTATTTTACCAGACATCGATGTTTTTCTCAAAATGTCTTCTTTTTCTTTGGTCGTTTAAATACAAATAATATATACCTGCCTGTATATATACAATAGTTATTCTTATTCTATATTATCTTTTTATCCGGTTATTATATCATCCAATTTTTTAGTATCCTTGCATAAAAATAATAGGCACTATACAGATTCAAGAAACATCGATTTGTTTGAACCGAATCACAGGGATAGGGAGGGAAATGCGTTTTCTGTGTTCTTATCATCTTCAACCTCGAACCTCCAATTCGTCGTCTTTTCTAGTTTTCTTTTCTCGCGGTTCCTCTTTCCTGTACTTTCTATTTGCGCTCTTTACGTTCTTTCCAAAATGCCTCCAAAAAGTGACATTTGGCTTTATTTTGAGAGGATAAAGAACTAAGACCAGGTTGACTACAGGTGTTGGTATTGGAGTGAGGTGACAACACAAACAACTTAAATTTTGACATTAATTTTGTTAATGTATGTACATGCATCTTTATAAATTGGTAAGACTTACAAGTATACAGTTTGGGACAAGAGATGGGCCTTATGTGGTCATACATGGTCGTAAAGGCACATTTCTGCGTAGATTCCATCTACAATTTAATTGTAAAGCAATTTATTAAAAGATACATCATGTACCTAGAACAATAATTTGTTGCTTTCATCAATGGTGGGTATCACATTACATTCTATACGCAACTGGTTTACTCTTCTTATGGCTCCAGAGAGGACCGTTACGTAGCCATAAGCTGTGTGATGATGGTGGTTCCCGCTGATTCTGTGGCTGTTCGAGATTCGGGAGAACAAACCCTCTGGTATAGCTCTGGTTAACGGGTATAGCTCAGGGAGATATACCTACGAGGGTTGTTCAGAAACTAAGAGTACAAGAATTTTTCAGACTTTGCAAAAAATTTTATTGATTAAAAAATACAGGTTATTACAAACATACATCTCAGTTATTTTTCCACGTAGGTAATCGCCTTCTCGTCCAGTTTGTGACAGCTGTTTGAACCACCTGGTTTGTCGAAAAAATCATTCCTGGAAGGTGCATCCTCAGGAAGGTGGACAAATGCTAATCAGCAGGCGTCAAGTCAGGGGAGTGACCCCAAACGTCCCAACCGAAGGAGGCCAAAAGAGGTTTGCGGTGTGCGGTCAAGGTGTTGACGTTCAAATGCAGACTCCCTTCGTTATCTTCCCACTCTGTTTGTTCTGAATTGCTCTCCTGAGTTTTTTCAAGGGTTTGCAGTATCTTGTGGCGAAAATTCGACCAAAATGATGTCTTTTCGGTTCCAAAAAATTTTTCGCCGCGGCGGTGAGCTGGTATGGCGCTACTGTAAGGGTTGCCTTTACGTCTCAGGAGTGTAATAATAATGAGCTACCCAAGTTCATCTCCTGTCACGATGGAGTCCAGAAATGCCTCACCTTCCAGTTCAAATCTCTCCTAAGAATGACCTGGGAGCTGGCGATCCGCTTCAATTTGTGCTCCTCAGTAAGCTGCTTTGGCACCCACCGTGCACACAATTTTCAAAATCCCAATGTTTCTGTGATTGTCTCGACAGCAAGGTTCTCGAGAGCTGAGGAATCTTGGCGGAAATTTCATCCATATTCAATCTGCGATCTCCATAGACAATTTCTTCGATTTTCTGCACCAACTCGTCTGTCAAAATTGACTCCTTGGGTCATCAAGAACAGAAGTGCTCCCTCCCTTAAATCCCTCCCCCCCCCCCTTACAACGCAGCGCAGCCAAATTAAGAAAAAAATATTTTCCCGTCCCGTGAGAGCACCAGTACTCTTTCTGAACCACCCTCGTAGCTATCTGTTTAACGGGTAAACGAAATAATCACGCGTAATAAACACCGGATAACAACTCTTTAATTTACACAAGAGAACGGAAGTAACTGGATAAAATAATCGGTATTATAAATGAGAACGGTACAGCAACTTGGTAAGTGATAACAATCGGTCTATAACAACGAGTCGGGTCGGTCTATATCAACGAGTCGGGTCGGGGGAACAGGTTGGACAACCGAACAACGGCTCCTACCAGCCATCATGGTGAGCACTCTATTGGGGCAAGTAAGAACCACTACCTACCAGCCCAAACATCCTCCCCCCACAATGAGGCACTCATTCTAACAAATTTAAGAAACGGGCACTAACAGTCCTTTGGTAGCGGGCAGAGCTTGACTAACGGGCGGAGTTTCTCCCCATTACCAGACCGGACTCTAGCCACACGGGTTACACCATCTTTACCAGGAATCAGGTCCACTATCACACCCATGGGCCATGACAGAGGAGGAATATTGTCTTCCTTAATCAACACTACATCCCCCACTGTAGCAGGGCGATCAGGGGTATTCCACTTAGATCGGGTCTGGAGGTCTAACAGGTACTCAGAGTGCCACTTCTTCCAGAATTGACTTACCAGATTAGAAACAAACTTCCACTTAGGAGCTAATCGGGAGCTGAAGTCAAACACATTGCTCTCAGGTAAAGCAGTAAGCGGGCGTTGAACGAGAAAATGAGCAGGGGTAAGTACCAGTATGTCATCTGGTGAGGAGGATTGATGAACTAACGGGCGGCTGTTAAGAATGGCCTCAATCCTAATGGCAACGGTGCTGAACGGGAACCGGGGAAACGGCTTCCGTTGGGGTTTAGGATTGGCAGCTATTACCTCCAAAACGGTAGAGAGCTCCTTAAGAACTTGCGAGTGGTAGTCCTTAGGCAAGAATTTAGGAACAGTGAAAACATGGGGTCCCTGTGAGCAGGGATAAGCGGCCCGCAGTCCAGCTTGAACAAGGAAGGGGTGGGGGGGGCTCTATCTCGTTAACTGTCGCTTCACTGGAGTATTTCATTTGATGCGCATAACGGCTGAATTGAACGGACTTTTTACAGACGGGAGGAGTGGCACCAGTAACCAGAGTTCCCAAGTCAGTCTCCCATAGACCAACCTCAGAGGAACGGGGAAGCAATTGGGAAAAAATGTCAGCTCCGAGAATAGCCTGAACATAGTGAGCAGTGTGAAACTGTGGGTCAGCAAGGTGGGGTTCCATGGATGTGATATTTGACCATAAAGCAGGGTTCCAACTACGGCTGGGCAACGGCGAAAGGGGGGTCTCCATAACGAGCGCTTCAAAAGGAATTACCCTACCAGAACGTGTGTGAAGCTGAGCAGTAACGGAACTGTGAATGGGGTTTGAAGAGCTCCCAATTCCCTGTAAACTGCCCTTCATGGGAATCAAACGGAGTCCTAACTTCTTCACTACTAACGGGGAAACAATATTGACTTCACTTCCTGAGTCAATCAAAGCTCTGAATTTAATTATTTCCCCTCTACAGGAGGAAAGGGGGACTACAGCAGTAGGGGTGAGCCCAAAACGAGATAATTTTAAACAGGACTTATGGGTGACGTCAATTTTACTAACGGGTTGGGATGAGCCAGCTACGCCTAATTTGGATGACTCAATCCCAGGAAACAGGCCCCTGAAATTATTAAAACTAACCGAACGCTTAGTGCAGTGAGCTTTCCTGGACCTGGGTATCACACCAGTAGGTTTCAGCGGTCCAGTACTAACTCGTATAACGCCGGTCCTAGGTGCTAACATGCGCCTAACATTACCTACAAGTTGACGTCGAACAGCTGAACTCTTAACAGTTGAAGACTTAACGGGTAATGGGCTCTTGGCAGTAGCGCTCACCAATGATACCTTGGAAGGAACCGGCTGAGCGCCGTCGTACCTTCATAACGGGGCTGATGTTTCTATGGGGGGACTGGGGGGCGAACGGCTGGAACAAAGGGACATCATGGCCATCTTTTCTTCTTCTTGAACAGGTCTTGAAGCGGGTGACGGTTGTGGAGTGGAACTGGTGGCTAGAAGGGCTGACAACCGGAATGGTGAGGGTGAACGGGCTCTCTGAAAAGTGGTTGGAGCTCTTTTATTCCCCTGCTTCTCTTCTGGGACCAGTCGAGCTATCCTTAGCTCTTTTCCAATAAACAGAAGCAAATCAGAGTGAGAGGGGATGGCATCCATTTGTTAAATCACCTCCTGATTGAACTTCTCTTTGAGCTCAGCCGATAAGCGAAAAAACAGGGCTTCAAACAATAAGCAGTCCCGAAGATTGGGAGTGGGGAGGTCGAGCATTGATCCTACCCACGAATGAGCTTCGTTGTGGAAATGTTCCAAGTCAGCAACGTTGGGCCTTTCCAAATGGGGCAAGTTTATGCGCTGCGCAAATACTGAACGAGCCAAACGGTATTTTGAGGTATTTTCCGCTACCAGGGCGTCATAAGCCTGCTGATAGCTGCTACCGGCAAATGATGATCGGAGATTGGGAGAAAGCTTGCTCAACAGTTTCTCAAATTTAATTTCATCCGGTATGTGCTTCATGTTATGAACTGCACCATCAAACAGTTTCCTAAACTCCGCAAAGCGGGAGATTTGGCCTTCAAATAACGGGACGGTTGTGAGCAGCTCATTCATCATTTTAATCTGAGCGTAAGCGTGTTCATGACTGAGAACAACTTCGTCATCAACCTCTTTCTTAGCGCTAACTGGATTAATTTCAACGGGGACGCGCTCAGCCAAACTTACAACAACAGAAGTTACCTGATTAAGCAGATTTTCCTCGATCTGCTGATCGAACTGAGCCTCCTCAACGGCATCGAGGAACATTCTTCCTCGACGGAAATCGTCCTTGATAGACTCCGCCAGTGCACTTACCGGTTTTCGTTTTAGAACTGCATTAGCCCTGATTGACCAACGTCTGATGTTCTTCAACAGGTCTTGCTGAGGGGCACTCAGCAGATCAAAAACGGCGGGATCAAGTTGAATAGACTTATTCTTGACGACATCATACGAAGATGAAACTGGATGAACCGATTGAACAACCGCATCGTCCAGCGGAAAATCCGGGTCCGATTGACGGGATCTACGCTTCTTAATTCCTTTTGGCGGCATTATTGGACGGTAGAACGCGAAAAACGGGGAAAAACGACGGTAAAACGGTAGACTCACGAGGTAAACTAGGTTAAATTCGGACACGCTCGACATTAACCACAATCCGCGGGTTTCCGGCACCAAAATGTTTGAACGGGTAAACGAAATAATCACGCGTAATAAACACCGGATAACAACTCTTTAATTTACACAAGAGAACAGAAGTAACTGGATAAAATAATCGGTATTATAAATGAGAACGGTACAGCAACTTGGTAAGTGATAACAATCGGTCTATAACAACGAGTCGGGTCGGTCTATATCAACGAGTCGGGTCGGGGGAACAGGTTGGACAACCGAACAACGGCTCCTACCAGCCATCATGGTGAGCACTCTATTGGGGCAAGTAAGAACCACTACCTACCAGCCCAAACACTATCATTATGATATAAAAGAATGTATGCCGTTCTGTAGGCTTTATTCATCAAAATTGAACGTGTAATGAACTAATGAATTATGGGAAAGAAGTTCGTTAGAAACGTGCACAACAACGATATCATGTGAGCTAGACTAACTGTAGTAATAATATCACATTCGCCCCTCCCTCAGAATTGCACATAATCGTCCAAAAACCTAGGGGCTTTCCGGATTCGAGTACTCCTTCGCAGAGGAGGCGAGCTAGGGTTTAGGGTTGCCTGCTGACCGGGAGTAGTAGGCGGCAATGGTGGTTCCGTTGAGGTAGGTGAATCCAAGTCTTCCGGAATGTAGTCAACTATTTCTTCAGGCTCAACCAGGACATCCTCAGCAGCTTCCGTCGTGAGTTCATCAGTTCCAAGTGGAGCAAGATGTCTGGTAGAAACTGTAGACTCTCGACCGTTTGGATATCGGATTTGAGCATAATCATGAGTTCCGTCGAGGAGAGTGACTTCTTCAACTAGTGGTTCGAATTTGGAACGACGATCAAACTTCCTTAGGAGAACTTGACCTGGGTTCAAGAGCCATGTGGGACTTGAACTGCCATTCCTTGATCGGCGAGGGTGATTGAATAGCCTTTCATGGGGAGTACAATTGGTGGATGTACGAAGCATCAATCTTATAGAGTGAAGTGCGGGCTGGAGCACTGATTCCCATTGACGAATGTGCAAGTTACTTTCTCTGGCAGCTAGTTTGATGGTTTTCCAAAGTTTTCCGTTCAACCGTTCGACCTGTCCGTTACCTTGAGGGTTGTATGGAGTAGTTCGGCTGGAAGCTGTACCATAATCTGCCAGAAAAGCCTTCAAATCCTGGGACATAAAAGATGCACCCCTGTCGGTATGGATGAAACCTGGTGCCCCAAAAATACAGAAAATTTGCTGCAGACAAGTTTTGACAGTTTCCGTGCTGACATCTCGGCAAGCAAATGCAAAAGGAAACTTTGAATATTCGTCTATGATAGTTAATAAAAATCGGTTCTGTGAGTATGATGGCAAGTGCCCTTTGAAGTCCATATTCAGCCTTTCAAATGGAGCAGTTGCTTTTATTAGGGTCCCTTTATTTTTGAAGAACTGAGGCTGGACTTCTGAACAAATCTTGCAAGAGGCAGTCACACGGCGTATGTCTTCCACAGAGTATGGCAGGTTCTTGCTCCTGACCCAATGGTTCAACCATGTTACCCCTGGGTGACTGAGCGATCGGTGGAGATTAGAGAGATGTGTGAGGTCCGAGATGAGACAAATCCTTGAGAGAGCATCCGCTACCTGGTTTTGTTTTCCAGGTCGGTATACTATGTTGTATGAATAACTGGATAATTCCATTCGCCAGCGAACAATGTTTTCGTTCTTGATCTTCCCTGAATGTTGCAAGCTGAACATGAAGGATACGGAACGTTGGTCGGTTACAAGAGTGAAATGCCGCCCCAATTAGAATTGTCTCCAGTATCGAATTGCCTCGACAATGGCATACGCCTCCTTTTCGATTGAGTGGCGTTTTTCAGAATCAGATAGGGTTCTTGAAAAGAATACAACTGGTCTGTCTGATTGAGTAAGTGTTGCTGCAATGGTAGAATTGGAAGCGTCTGTTTCCACGCGGAATGGGACATTATTTACAATGTCGATGTGAGAGAGAGAGGAATCCCCCACTGCTTTCTTCATCTCTTCGAAAGCCTCCAGTGCGTCAGCTGAGAATGGAAATGTGCTGGTAACAAGAGGTCTAATTCGCTCAGAAAACTTAGGAATAAATTTAGAATAGTGGGAAAACATTCCAAGTGCCCTCTTGAGGGAGGGCTGGTCAGTGGGTGGGGGATATTCAAGTAATGGTTTGAGTCGATTGGGATCTGGGCGTATCGTATGATTGGTTATGGCATGTCCAAGAATGTATATAGATGTCTTAGTGTTGTAATTTGCAGAGTTAGGCGCTGGATGGAAAAAGACGAGGTAGGTTTGAATCGTGCAAGATAATATATTGAATGAACAAATCATATGAAAAAGATTTGGGAAAAACATTCGTTACTACATTACAATCATATTGAATTGTAATGTAGTTGCAATGTAGGCGAGTGTCCTATCTAACACTCCCCCTCACGAGCCGGTACTTCAAGCCCCAGTCTTTTCCTGAAGATGAAGAATTTTGGTCCGGTAAGTGCCTTTGTGAAAATGTCGGCTACCATGCTTTCAGTCGGACAATACTCCAATTTGATGTCTTTTCGCTCTATGGTTTCTCTTATGAAGTGTTCTTTTAGAGCGATGTGTTTGGATTTGGAGTTAACCACTGGGTCTGTGGCCCAGCTTATGGCAGATTGATTGTCCGTCATCACTTCAACGGTTTGCTGGGCTATCTGTACATGGTCTATCAGCCGTTTCAAGTGAATTGCTTCTTTTGCTGCTTCAGTTAGGGCCATGTATTCGCTTTTGGCAGTTGATTGTGCAACCGTCCGTTGCTTTCGCGATTCCCAACTTATGGCTGTTCCATTGCAGTCGAAGCAGTACGAAGCAGTACGAAGTCGAAGGTCGGGCAGTGTACGACCTTCCGTCGATGCAGCTCCCCCAATTCGCATCCGCCATCCCGGTCAATTTGCAGATTCTGGTCTTCTTGAAATGTAGTGCATATGAGTGCGTACCCTTGAGGTATCGCAATACGCGTTTTGCAGCTGCCCAATGCTCATTTCGATAACACGCGTTGAATTGGGATAGGTAGCTGACCGAGTACATGATGTCAGGTCTTGTAGCTGTAGCCAGATACATCAATGATCCTGTAGACTCTGGTATGGAACATCTGGGCATTCCCCTTCGATTGGTTTTTCCAGCTTGAGATTGAATTCCATAGGGGTTCGTGCACTTTTTGACTTTTCCATTTTAAAATTTTCTAATAGTTTGTTGATGTATTTATACTGGCTCATCATGACTCCTCCGTATTTGTCTCTCGAAAATTCTATTCCGAGACAATAACCTAATTTCCCGATGTCTCTCATCTCGAATGTTTTTTGAGATTTTGTTTCAGTTTTTCTATTTCCATTTTATTTGCAGATGCAATTACCAGGTCATCTACATACACTGCGATTATCACTTTTTCTCCCCCTTCTCCGCGGATGTAGAAGCATGGATCTGCAAATGATGGTTGAAATTTCAATTCTTTTAGTCGACCATCGAGTTTTTTGAACCACTGCCGGCCAGCTTGTTTTAGACCGTACAGTGCTTTCTTCAAGGAGCATACTTTGTTATCGAATCCATCTTTGGTTAGGTCTTCTATCATTTTTCTTGTTTTAATGAACATTGTTTTGTCTTTGTTTTCACTTTCTTCAATCAAAATTTTGTTCAAATATTCTTCCAGTCCCTCGGGTTTCTTCATGAATATTTCTTCGTCAAGCGTTCCATTGAGGTAAGCTGTGGTTACATCTAACTGGCCTAATTCGAGATTTTCTTCAGCAGCTATACTCATCAATAAACGTAGTGACTTCATTTTTACAACTGGAGAATAAGTTTCTGTGAAATCAACGCCTGGTCTTTGGGAGAATCCTTGAGCTACTAAACGGGCTTTCCGGCGCTCAAGTTGTCACGCTCGTAATCAGACCGAGCCCTGTTTGTCTGACGGAGTCAGGGGTCACCTGATTATATCGCTCTCTCACTCTCTCATCGAGACAATCGAAAACCCATGTGGTTACCAGTTGCCGCCGATTCCTCAACATATCCGGCCCCCGCGAGTTTCGTTTCTCATAATTTGCCATTTAAAGGAGAAATTAAGTATTTATTTTTGGGTGTGTGCTTCTGCCAATTATCGCCAACGACACGAGGACCCACGTCTACGATAAGTAGAAAGTTTTCTTTAATTTTCAACCCCACCCCCAGGAGCTGGATCCCCGTTATTTTTTGTGGAAAGAATTACAGTATCATCGACTGTAAATTTTACTTTTCGTAATATCTCGCCTTTTCTCCTACCGATTTTCCTAGGTAGGTTTACACCCTTTTCTTTTCTTCGGAAAAATACATTTTCACATTTTTTCTCCACTACCACACGTCTTATTATTTTGTTCACTCCCATATTTTGGAATGCAGGAGTGACAAATTGGTAGCAGAGCAAAACACTTTTGGACATCTTTCACTCGATCTCTGCCAATCTTGAAAGGTCCAAGACGCACTAATGGATTGCGGCGCATGTGGTTTAGCAGATGCCGACGGCATCTTATGTTCATTATGCCACAAAAATTTCCATGCAGCTTGCACCCGCTTGGGTAATTTAGAAAAATGGACAAGGAAAAACATGGAACGACGGCAGGCATGGAAATGCGATTCCTGTAGTGGTGGAGCCGGACGGGGCGAAACCGACGACTATGAGCAGTTATCCGCCGAAATCATAGTTATTAGGGAAACTCTCGAGAGACTTCAACAGGAAAACTCAGAGTTGAGAGCTCGAGTTATTAAATTAGAAACGGTTTCACGAAAAAAGCTCGACACGTCCGATCCCTCGTTACAAGCACCAATCGGAACCACGGGTCGCGATAAAATACCGCAATATATTGAAAATGAAATAGCCAAGGTACCCAGACTATGTACGGACAACCCTTGGACTCTAATAAAATTTTTGGACAGGCTCCATCTTCTCAATGGTATGAATGAGCACTTATTCAAACCGATTTTCCAGCGCCTGGCAACATACCAGCAAAATTCTGTATTATTGCGCCTAGCTACTACAGATGAAGTACTGAACTTCAAATATGTGGCAAGTGAGTTATTAGACGAACTCACAACCCCACATACCAAACTAAAACTGGTACAAGAACGTATCCTCAGACCTCAATATGATTCTGAAAATTTTCGAACGTATGTTGAGCAGGTGATCAAATTCAACGCTATCCTGGCCCAATACACCGAATCAGAACTTGTTAAATGCATACTGCAGGGGGCAAACAATGCAACCCGGGCAAAATTCAATTTTAGTACGAAACCGAAAGTATTCAACGAATTGCATACTCTGGTCGCCGATGTTGAGAAACTCGAATTAACAGAGACCATGCAAAAATCGTGGCCAGCGCCACGTCAAAAACAATCAAATTATAAACCGAACGGGGATCGCTCAAACTCACCACAATCATCGCCAAAAACAAATAACAATACACCAGGGTGGTACATGGAAAAACCTAACTACAACAAACAATATAACAAACCCTCATCAGGGACATACAACTATACGGGAAACTCACCCAAAATTTTCAAACCTAATGGAAATACCAAACCTCAGGGTCACAAACCCACATTTCATCAAAATAACCCGAACTTCAACAAGAAATTCCAACAGCCTCATACCTTCCAACAGCCTCATACCTTTCAACCTTTTATGCAGCACCAACCATACCCACAATACTACTATCCAATGATACCTCCATACGTGCCATTCACAGCGCAACATACAACATCTCCGAAACTGCAAATCATGGACCGACAATCTCGTAGGGGAAGCAACTCATCAACGGAATCTCAACAGAGTTCGTCTAAATCTTCGAGAACTATTACGCGACAAAACGAACATTGTCAGAACGGAACAACTTATTCATCGGGCAAAATAAGATCAAGCAGTATCAAAAACTCAACCAAAACTCAAAGAAGAAATCAAAAAAACTAGTGAACGGGGTTCGAGGGAAATATAACAATTCGGGATTATTGAATAAAATTAATAACGGGGCAACAAGTAATCTAACCAGAGTGTTTATAAACAAATGTGTAGAAGCCATAACAATGATTGACACGGGAGCGACTTTCTCCTGTATCAACGATGGAATCTTGCAATCGATCGAACAAAAACAAAAATTGTGCTTAACTTCGGCAAATATGTACGCAACGCTAGGGGACTCATCACGAATACACATAAACCGAAAGGTATCACTACAAATAAAAATTGGTGAATTTTCCTGGAATCACGTTTTTTACGTGGTACCCCAACTACCCCAGGATATGGTACTCGGTTTAGATTTTATTAAGGCTACAACCTTATTACTAGATGCATCAACAAACACATTTTCCTTTAAATTTCGGAAACACCAACAGTTTAAACTATATGATGCAACGACTTTATCGCATCAATTTTGTGAATTTGCCGTACTGGATGAGAAGGCATTACTTCAGTATTTCAAGTGCAAATACCCAACAGTACTGACCGAAAAATTGGGTACGACTAATGTGTTAAAATGCGATTTAAAATTGAAACCTGGGGTTGTTGTCAAAACGTCAAAGGTCATATATACACAAGGACCTATACGCCAGCAGGCAATGAAATAAATAATAGAAAAACTTATAGAAGACGACGTCATAGAACGTATAGATACATACTCAGCATCCCCTTGTTTCTTGGTCCCAAAGAAGAATGCTGAAAAGGCTAATTCCTGGAGAATGGTAGTGGACTACAGGAACCTTAACAAAATAATTGAATATTTGCAATATCCTATTCAACCCCTCGACAGCGCATTTTTGAATTTAAAAAATTCAGCATATTTTAGTTTGATCGATTTAAATCAGGCCTATCATCAAATCCCGTTGACCTATAAATCCAAACAGTTAACTGCTTTTCAAAACGAGTTTGGAACATTTGCATTCAAAAAACTGCCTTTTGGCGTAAATGTTGGTGGCCAAATTTTATCAAAATTGATGGACAAAATTCTGGGCGATCTACGATATAAGTACTGCATCTACTATTTTGACGATATTTTCGTGCATAGTGCAACTTATGAAGAACACATTGCTCATTTGCGCGAGATTTTTCGACGCTTACGTGAGGCGGGTTTGACAGTCAACCCCGCAAAAGTGCAACTCGCTCGAACAACCATTGACTTCTTGGGACACCGAATTTCCCAAAATCGAATATCGATTAATCCCGAACGCGTTAACGCCCTACTTCAAATCCCGCGACCTCGAACCCCGAAGGAAGTTGCCTCTTTTATAGGTAGCATTAATTTTTTTGGAAAATTTTTGCCAAACGTCCATATTATTGCCAAACCGTTAAACGATCTACGGAAAAAGGACAGTGACATGATATGGGACGCAGCAGCTGAAAACGCATGGCAAAAGTTGAGAAAATTGGTTACTACACCCCCAGTACTAACAACGCCTGATTTTTCGAAACGGTTCCAAGTTTTTACCGACGGATCCAAGAAAGGTGTCTCTGCTATAATTGCACAATACCATGGCGATACCTTAAAGCCGGTTGCTTTTGGGAGTCGAAAGCTGACAAGATGCGAACAAAACTATTCGGCTTTTGAGTTGGAGGCGCTTGCAATTACTTTCGCTTTCAACAAGTTCCGCATTTTTCTAGAACACGCAGAATTCGATCTCCACACCGACCACAAGGCGCTGACAGCCATAACGAATTTGGCGAAAAATGGTGGCCGCATGGCACGCTGGGTAGTGCAGTTCATGCCTTTTCGCTACGTGGTACACCATATCAAGGGCACCGAAAATGTATTTTCGGATTATTTAAGCCGGAATCCAATAGGTGAGCAACCCAACGATCTGCTTATCGAAACACCGCCAACGCCCATCAACGATAACAAACTTAGCATAATTCATGACTTCCCAGATATATACGTCGACTTAGACTATTCACAGCGTCAGGATCCGCACTTAAAAAAATCATTGACGCGATCAACGACGGATCAAACACTAACACTAGATACCATCTCCACCACCAACGTCTATACTATGATGTCAAAAATGGACAATCTCGAGTTGTTGTCCCTCAGTCATTGATCGATACAGTCATTAGGTATTATCACCATTCCCGCTTCGGCTCGCATTGGGGCACGTCGCGAACTTTCAACGTCATAAGGAAGTTTTTCTACTGGCCAAAGATGTTTCTGACCATAAAACAAGAAATAGATTCTTGCATTGTATGTCTAACAACAAAGACCGATAAAACGAAGCCGAAAGGAACACTGTCGTCCACCAATGAGTCAAGAGTTGGCCAAACCTTGTACCTCGACACGGCAGGACCATTACCACAATCGTCAGGCTATAAGCATATTTTGATAGCTGTCGACGGTTTCTCACGTTTCACCATTTTGGTACCACTGGTCTCCGTCACTTCAAGCACTTTGATAAACGCCCTAAATAACCACATATTCAAACACTATGGTTATTGGGAGAGAGTGGTAACCGACAATGCCAGTTCATTCGTTTCCAACAAATTTATGAATTTTTTGCATTCGTGCGGCTCACGTCACACGCAGCTGATCCCATACTATCCAAATCCGAATCTGGCGGAGAGACAGATTCAAAATTTGAAGTCTGCGCTAAGGGCCAAGTACCACGAGGATCATTCCAAATGGGCTTCGGATCTACACTTGACTCAAATTTCATTAAATTCAAGTATCAACGAATCGACGAAATTTAGTCCGGTAGAACTGTTCTTCGGGCGGACCCTCAACACACCCCTCAACCTCATCTGGGACATCCCACAACAACAACTTGAGCTCGCTTCGACGTGGAAGTTAGCACTCGAGAACATCCGGGAAGCTCATCGGCGTCACGCAAAACATTATAACAAGAAACATGAAGCTACTACATATTTTGTAGGCGACAAAGTTCTTTTGAAAGCGTACGTTATTAGCGATAAAATGAAGGCTGTAACACAAAAATTGGCAGCAAAGTATTGGGGTCCTTTCACAGTCACAAAAATATTGTCAAAGGTATCTTATCTAATCCAAAATTGTGACACTCCGTCCATAAGTAGGACTGCTCACGTAAGGTAAACCGGGGCAAGTGCGCCCCGGAAAAGTGCTAAGGTGAACCGGGGCAAGTGCGTTATGGGACAAGTGCGTCTCCTGCTTATTATACTGATTCCCTGATATTTTTAAGCAAAAAAACAACTGATTATATTAGATCACATGTTCCTTTACCGTCATATGATATTTCTGTGACAAAAATCTTCATTTCAAAGTGGCGAGCTACTCAGCAAAAAGTGAACCCAACAAAATTCCCAAATTGAATCTCAGGTGAGTTCAGTTGCTCCCAAATTTATGTTCTAAATCTTTTTCTTTTTAAATAAAGTTATGGTATTTTGTAGTTGGATAGTTTGAGCATTAATTCCAGTGTTTTATTCTCGCTAAAAGCGCCAATAATCTTACAAAATAAGGAAAACGCACTTGCCCCGTCAAATCAGCAGACTGGGGCAAGTGCCTTTCACCATGAGGGGCAAGTGCGTTCCCGCAAAATGAAGACTTTCTCAACAGACTGAAGGACCGAGAAGAGGTGGTTAAGGGGAGGAAGAGGAAGTCAGGGGGCAAAAAGTCACAGGGTAAAGAAAAAAAGGCACCACCCCCAAAACGGCTGAAAAATAATTCCAATTCTGTCAATAGATTAGCTTCCTCTCCAATGGCACCAGTAGAGGTGGTACAATTCATACCTTGCAGGCCAAGTGAGTCGTCACCCCATAATTCGCCTCCCATGGCCCTATCTGACGAATCCGATGACGACGATTCGCTCGACGAATTTTTAGGTCGACTGCCGGAAGGTCTCGTCTCCAGATAGGTTTTTTGATTTTTTTTTATGACCAACTTATAATCTGCAATATTTTAAAAAGACATTTCAATTTAAAAGAGTTTAACTTTCTTCGATAAAATGCGTTTCTGTTTATTTTTAAATTAGAGGTTAGAAAAACGCACTTGTCCCATCAAAGGAACGCACTTGCCCCTGAACCAGTGGCAAGTGCGTTCGAGAGCTATGCTCGGAAAATCGCGATTTATCGATGTTTTAATAGGGTTTTTTCACAAGTGGCTTATATGGATCGATAGGCCATGAATCGACGAAGAGAATAATGAAAAAAAATCGAGCCAAACTTGGAAGAACATTATTATTATAACAATAGAAGTGGGACTTATCACAGTTAAAATTATTCAGAAAAACTCGAAATTAACTTACAATTAACTTCATTTACCACTACCTTGAGACAGACATTAACTTACTACTAAATGAGAAGATTTATTTATTTTCCCCTTTGCAAAATGAATAAGTAAATAAACCTACAAAAACATTTATAAAAAAGAAAAAAAATTAAAAAAATTAAAAAAAATTATAATACAAAAATGATTAAAGAAAAAAAATTAAAAAAAAAAACCAAAAAAAAATAATAATATTAATAATATTGATAAATATGCAACTACACCCAACCCTAGTTACGCTAATTCACGCGAAAGTGACAGTGCAGTGATATAAGTGTGCCCACAGCGACTTGATATCTCTCTAACATGAGAGGTCTATCTCACCATTATATTCCCGATGTACAAGCAGATAAACATTCATTTTTTTTTTCCTTCATGTAACGATGTATCTTCTCTCTAGTTGGTCTGCAGGAGCTTTCATGCCACTATTGTACGCAGTCAACATAGGCCACGTTGTTACGCGAATATTTTGCATAGGAACATCAGGCGGAAAGGATCAGGGCGCTGAACCGATCGTGACATTCAGAGAGTTGGTAAAGTTCATAAAACGGTTGGAATTTAAATTTCAACTACGATCACAGGTAATTCGGCTAAAACTGTTGTTTTCATCACGGTTAAGCGCTAACTGTCCTGGCTGCTTGATAGTATACTGCGGCACCCAGAATGGAGGTGCCACAGTACTTACCTTTCTCATACAGTAGCCACCCAACGGTCATCCAGCTCCCACCATCCCGTCGAGTTTGGTATCAAATTAATCGGGTTTTCTCGGGTTTTACAACCCCTATATTTGTCTTAAGGGAGGGGTGATGTCACGCTCGTAATCAGACCGAGCCCTGTTTGTCTGACGGAGTCAGGGGTCACCTGATTATATCGCTCTCTCACTCTCTCATCGAGACAATCGAAAACCCATGTGGTTACCAGTTGCCGCCGATTCCTCAACATATCCGGCCCCCGCGAGTTTCGTTTCTCATAATTTGCCATTTAAAGGAGAAATTAAGTATTTATTTTTGGGTGTGTGCTTCTGCCAATTATCGCCAACGACACGAGGACCCACGTCTACGATAAGTAGAAAGTTTTCTTTAATTTTCAACCCCACCCCCAGGAGCTGGATCCCCGTTATTTTTCTGGAAAGAATTACAGTATCATCGACTGTAAATTTTACTTTTCGTAATATCTCGCCTTTTCTCCTACCGATTTTCCTAGGTAGGTTTACACCCTTTTCTTTTCTTCGGAAAAATACATTTTCACATTTTTTCTCCACTACCACACGTCTTATTATTTTGTTCACTCCCATATTTTGGAAGGCAGGAGTGACAAAGTGTGCCGTCAGGGTTGAGTTTTTCCTTAAGAATCATCCTGTATCCTACCACATTACGATTTGGTGGTTTTTTGGTAATTTCCCAAGTTCCATTTTTGATATGGGCTTTTATTTCAGATTTTATTGCATCTTCCCACAATTCTTTTTCTCCTTCATTGTTGAAGCATTTTTCATCATAGTCTTGTAAGACATAGTCATCCACTGATTGGGGGTCACTTTTAGTTTGTTCTGATTCGTCCTGAACTTGTTTTGTTTCTTCTTGGACTTCATAATCATCTATTATTTCGTGTTGTGGACTATTTTCATTTATCGTTACAATTCGTTGTTGAATAGGTGCTGGAATTTCAATTTCTGGTGGATTTTGATGAAGGAATTGAAACAAAATGTTCATCACCACCAGAAATTGAAATTTTTGGTACAAAAGGCGTATTTATGGGATATTCTGAAGTATCAAAAGCATATAGAATATGGATACCTGGAAAAAGAGATACAATGATAACCAGTTACATAATAATTGTAACATCTCTGGTTATCATTGTATCTCTTTTTCCAGGTATCCATATTCTATATGCTTTTGATACTTCAGAATATACCATAAATACGCCTTTTGTGGCACGGCTTTCGAATTTTCCTTTTTGTCCTTTATTTAAGACAAAAGCTTTTGTACCAAAAATTTGGAGGTGTCTAACTGATGGCTTCCTGCCTACCCATCGTTCAAATGGTGTGTCTCCATCAGTTGATTTTGACGGACTACGATTTGTCAAGTAGTTCGCACAGTATACTGCTTCTGCCCACAAATAATTTGGAACGTTCGCTTCGAGCATCAAGCATCTAGCTTTATCGAGAATTGTTCTGTTTGTGCGTTCTGCTAATCCATTTTGTTGTGGTGCGTGTGGTGCAGACAGTCGTCTCTGTATACCGTGTTGTTTTAAGTATTTTTCAAATTCTGTGTTTATATATTCAGTACCATTATCACTTTGTAGAAATTTGATTTTATTGCCTGTGAAATTTTCTACGTGGTTTTTGTAGTCTTTAAAATGTTCCAGGACTTCATTTTGGTTTATTATCTTCGATAATGAACCATTGGAATCGCCCAAAGAAAAAATTTTTTTAACCCCCCCTCAAAATTTGTTTGTTTACGTTTCAAGATACGAAGATTCAGAAAATCGAATAAAAAAAAATCCGTCCGTCCGCCGTACGCCGTCCGCCGTCCGCGCCACTTTGCCCAGTTAGCGTTGAGTTAAAATTACGAAATTTTTTTTATGAGTTCCGACCAACCCCACAATGGTCCTCGAAACTTTTCATAACCCTAGGTCAAGGGGAAGGGGTTCAAAATGAAATTTAAAATTTCGACAATGTCATATCTCTTAATATTTAACTGAACCGTGCAATGTTTAGTTCACTTTTGAATGACCTGAAAAATTACGAATCTTTTAAGACCAATTGGATTTTTGTGCAACCAGCCGTTCGTTCACAGTGAGCGCGCAAAGGTTTAGGAAAAACACTAAACACTAAGCCCAGAATAAAACTACCTATTTTCATCTTCCCGGTAAACTACAGTCTAGAAATTTTAACCATGAGTCGGGGGTAGACCACATTGCAATATTCACTCGGTTTCTCATCTGTAAAATTGTTTAAATAATACCTTTTTGTAATAATACAAATTAAATTTTGATGATGAGCTATTGACTTGAAATTTTAAAAATAGGTCAGAACTTAATGACATTTCAATATTCACTCGGTTTGTATGACATGGTATGGTATGGTACAATATTGTATGTTTGATTTGGTATAGTACAGTATGGTATATCATACATGATAGGAAAGAAATTCGTATGGTATGGTATGAGTACGGTGAGAATATGGTATGGTGCCGATTTGCAACACAGTCTGGTATAGACAGAAGGGTGATCTGCACAAGGAAGATAATAAACCGTTGTGTCAAGAATTTGCAGAGTTTTTCTTTTTCATGAAATAAATGGTGGTATATCTGGTGTATTCGTCTATGAATGTTACGAAATATTTACGACCTTTTGGTGTGTTGTACTTCATTGGTCCAACCACGTCTGAGTGGACTGTATGTAACTTTTCTCTAGGCCCATCCCTGCAAGTTTTGGGGAGTGGTTTTCGAGTCATTTTTCCTTTTATGCAAGTTTCACAATCACCTAGTTCTGCATTTGAGTTGAAATCTAGGCCTTGTAGTTTTTCTTTATCTTTGGCAAGTTTCATGTCTGGTAGATTCAAATGAGCTAACTTCTTATGCCATATTTTTATATTTTTGTTATCTGATTGTATCGTCAAATGGGATTTTTCATTTGTTTGTTCTTTGATGTAGTATAATCCATTTTCTCTAACAGCTCTTGCAATTACATTTTTCTGATTGTCCAAAATTTCAGCTTTTTGTTTTTCGAATATTACCTACTTTGAATCCTTCATCAGCAATTTTTCCTACTGACAATAAGTTTGATTTTATATCTGGTACTAGAAGAGTGTTTGGTAGATTTACACTATGATGTTTTGTCAGTTCCAATTCCACAGAGATTTTTGCAGTTTGTCCATTTGCTAGCGCTACTCTGCTCATGTTTGACGTTGTGAGTGAGTTGAATCTTGACCTTTCAGGACACATATGAGATGTAGTCCCACTGTCTAAGCACCAACTTTTGGATTCGAATGGCTGAATTTTGGAGCAAATCTCTTCTATTATGAATGATGATTGTGCCTTTTTAATTCTGCATTGTTCAGTTTTGTGGTTTGTCCTTCCACAATGTTCGCATTTTATGCTGACGTTTTTGTTTTTACTCCTACTCATTTGCTTGTTGTTATTGAAATATGGTTTCTTACCACGATTTCTGCAGTAAAAAGCTTCTTCGTTTGATGTTCGAGATTCATCACTTCCTCTGGCATCAGCCTCTTCAAGAATTTTAACCTTCAGTTCCATTGGCTTCGGGAGAGTGTCTCTACTTTCAATTGCAACTCTGAAATTTTCGTATGAGGGAGATAAGCTGTATAACATTATTATGCTGAGTAGGTCATCGTTTATGTCTATATTCATGTCTTTTAATTTGTCTACTGCGTCCAGGAATATTCTTAGATGTTCGCAAACAGATTCGCCTTCTTTCATCTTTTGTACTAGCCTTTTTAAAAGTGTCGCCTTCCTAGCTGGTCCTTCACTTTGATATATTTGCTTTAGAGTATCCCACACTTCTTTTGTAGTGGAGCAATTTTGGTTTATTATCTTCGATAATGAACCATTGTTTTATTTGTTTTAATTCGTTAGCAGACATAATTAGAATAAGTTCAGACTTAGCTTTGGCGTCTTCTTTTTTCCATTTCTGACTTTCGGCTGTAGATGCAATTCTCGGATCGGGAGCAGGAATCTCTCCTGTTACGTATTCCCAAAATCCTGCACGAGTTAATACCGCTTGGGCATGGATTTTCCAGGTGTCATAATTGTCGCTGGTGAGCGTTTCCATTTTATAGTAATTATTACTCACTGCCATTTTTTGACAATTACCTTCTTCTTCTTTTCCTAAGCGTGCTGAAGGTGCATAACCTGTTGTAATTTGCAGAGTTAGGCGCTGGATGGAAAAAGACGAGGTAGGTTTGAATCGTGCAAGATAATATATTGAATGAACAAATCATATGAAAAAGATTTGAGAAAAACATTCGTTACTACATTACAATCATATTGGATTGTAATGTAGTTGCAATGTAGGCGAGTGTCCTATCTAACACTTAGAGAATGAGCTTTTCTCTTTGTTAATCGTTAAATTATATTTAGAAGCAGCTTCCATGAATCGCTTCAGATTAAGGTCGTGCTCCTCCTGATTGTTTCCGCAGATGGTCAAATCGTCTAGATACGCAAACGTATCCTTAAGATCTTCTTTCCTTAAAATTTCATCGATGACCCTTTGAAATCCAGCCACCCCGTTGGTGACACCAAAGGGTATACGGGTGAATTGGAAAAGCTTCCCGCAAGCTTCGAATGCCGTATAAGGCCTGTCTTGAATCGGGATTGGTACTTGATGGTAGGCGCTGCGAAGATCTATGGCACTGAAGATGGAATACCCTGCAACCTTATTCACTATATCGTTTATTCTCGGAAGAGGGTATGCATCCAGTTGGGTGAATCGATTTATAGTGCGCGAGTAGTCGACACACATCCTGCGCTTGTGATGTCCTCCTCCTGTGACCAAGACCTGGGCTCGCCAAGGAGAAATGCTGTCTTCGATAATACCGTCACTGATTAACTTTTGAATCTCAGCCTCAATAAACTGAGCATCCTTCTCGGAATGGCTTCGTGATTTCACTGCAATTGGATGACAGTCGTTAGTGAGGTTTTGAAAAAGCTGTGCAGGTTCAACCTCAGCAATGGCCACACACACTCGCAACGGTGGTTTTGGGCCACCAAAATCGAACTGTACAGAATCATGTTGTAATAATACATTTCGACCGACAATTAGGTCAAAACATAAGTCAGGTATTACATAAAGCTCTAATTTTGGGTAGGAATGCCCAAGCATCTGGATGTTGGCTGTACATTTTCCCAAGATCTCTACATAGTGGCTTTTGGAAGCTAGGCCTACCTTATTAAATGTTCTATGAATGGGTAGTCCAAAATCTTTCGCTTTTTCTTCACTTATTAGGCTGATGTCACTCCCAGAATCGATCATCCCACATATTTCACGGCTGTTGACTAGAATTATTCTACTATTATAGTAGTTTTTACTTCAGATATCCCCGATGCACAAATGACTGGGGCTGTTATCGTGGAGGTTCGTTAGTTTTGTTCGGTTTTGCATTGTTGCGAGTGTTAGCACCAGAGGAGTGGTTTTCTCAATAAATTACCAATTACCCAAGGTACTAAGAATATAATTTTGTCAAATGGTATAAATGAAAATAAGGAGCTCCTTTGACTGAATGAAATTATAACAAAGCTGATATATAAAAGTAAATATAAAGGTTATTCTTCTTAAATTAAAATATATGAACAGTCTGACCGTTTCGTTGGTTCGCGCACGCGTGTATATACCGCGAAGATGACGAGGAGGTGAGTTGACGTCGGGATCCGTCAAAATCGTGCAGCTTCACCAGGTTGCCTTATATGGATCGTCAGCTACTAAATGGGTTGACCACGGTGCTGCCGAACTTCACGCTGCAGAAAATAATTGTTTGTGAGAATGGTAATTTGCTGCTGGGAAAAGGAAACGGCAGCCGTGGTAGCTACTTACATGAGCGGTAGATTGTGGAAGGAAGAAGAATTATGCTGCAGTGCAGGGATGCTGATGACCCTGATGAGCGAATTTACTTTGAAAACCGGAGTAAAATGGCGAGAGATCTTGAGGACTCTTCGCAGATAACTGACCAGTCCGTCTTCAAGGCAGTTCAAATCCGACAGGTGGGGGGGTTTAGCTTCCGAGGTTCACACGCGTTTCAGCACGATACGAATATGAATAAATGTCACCTTTGGGCGCAAACAGCGAGAGCGGCAGACACTGATCCAGTGGCCAACTTTGTCACAGTACTGGCTGTTTCGCCTTGGCTCCGTTTGCAAGTGAAATTTGGCAGGATAGCTCAATAAGCGAATTGGGGTTGAACTCGTGTATTTAATGAAATGAAATAAAATACAGAGCTTGATGAATTGAGGGCTTCCTTCTCCAACTAGAAATAAAACATAAAAAATCTTGTACTGAAAATAATGATAAATGAACTAATCCAAAGTATTTACACAGCGGGTATTTACTTACATTAAACGTTGGAAAGGGACGAAACATTCAAAAGAAAATGAATTAGAGAAAAAGAATGTGTTGAGAACAGCAAAAGCAGAAAGTAGAAAATGAATTAATTCTGGCTTGAGGAGCGAACGTTTCTGATAACACAAAGGCGGCCGGGCGATGTCTCGTGGAGGATTCGATGAAACGATATTCGATGGAGTAGTCGAATCGAGGCGTTGACTGGGTGGAAGATGTGAGGTAGGATCCATGTAGATCACTTTCTCGATGACATCACTCACGCTTGACCAAACACCTAGGTACTTGCAGGAACACTGGCATTTGTCCTTAAGAGCTGGGCATTCCAATCGGGGGTGCCTTGATTTGCCACAAAAGTAACAAGTTTTATTCCTTAGTGCTAAAACTTTGTCTACCTCGTCAGCTGATTTTGAAGAGCTATGAGCGGGATCCGGAGCTGAAACAGCGCTTACAGACAGATTGGGTTCGTTGAACTTCTGGGCGTGCACCCCAGCAAGCTCCAGAGCTCGGGCTTGTGAGTGAGCTTCGTCTAATGTAAGAGTTCGGTTCTCTAGTAGCCTTTGGCGGATGGATTGATTCAACAAACCGCGAATGAATGAGTCTCTGACGCACTCATCCCGGTACGTTTCAGCTGTTACGGCTCTAAATTGGCAATCTGCACTCATCAGCTTTAGGGATTCCATAAATCTATCAACAGATTCGTTAGGTTGCTGGCCACGAATGGAAAGTAAATGCCTAGCCACAATCTCATTTGGTGTTTTCACAAAAATTCCCTGGAGGACTGAAATTGCATCATTGTAGGTTAACGAATGACTCACATAATTAAAGATGTCAGAGGAGACGTAGTTTATGAGAATCTGTAGCTTTCCCTCTTCTGTTGCTTCCATTGTTCGCAAAAAGTTCTGGAATCGCTGATACCAGTGGCGCCAGACCAAACTGGCATTTGGGTTGTCCAGATTTAGATCCAACTTCGGAGGCCTGAGTACATGATCTATTTAGCTCGGATGAATTTTGATGAATAAATTGTGATATAAAAGAATGTATGCTGATCTGTAGGCTTTATTCATCAAAATTGAACGTGTAATGAACTAATGGATAATTAGTTCGTTCTGTGAAGCTAAGAGGGAAGCAATACACAGTTCCATTCGGGCCTGTTGGTCGACAACTGATATCCCTACTCACGGAAGAGATTCAGAAGATTGCTGTAGGCATTCGAAGCTCGGAGCGAGTCTTTGTTCTCTGTGCTACATGCCTCCAGAGGGAAAGGCACATGAACTCTTGGGGTGACATAAAACGGTTGCTACTAAGGAGAATGCAGCTATGGAGGCAAGGGAAGTTCGAAGAGTTGGTCAAGGAGGCAGAACGCTGTGATCGCCAACTGGGTTCTTC
This sequence comes from Stenodema calcarata, assembly GCA_963920205.1. Lineage (NCBI taxonomy): Eukaryota > Metazoa > Arthropoda > Insecta > Hemiptera > Miridae > Stenodema > Stenodema calcarata. The sequence goes on from OY986059.1 coordinate 101,691, forward strand.
TCATGCCAAAAAGGATGAGGACCACCGGGCGAGGGTATTCACGAGACTGGTCACAAAAGGGAGACTCAGAGAAGCGACAAGGTGGATCACAGACCGGGACTCGTCAGGAGGGGTACTGCACCCAAGTACGCAGCTCGCAGATGGGCGTACAGTACTTGAAGTATTGGAATCAAAACACCCCACTCAGATGAATCCCAGTTTTGAAATGTTCACCAGAGACTCTTTACCCACATTAGAAGATATTGACGTTTCGGCATATTGCAAAGGCTGCTCATCGTCTAAAAGGAAGCGCTGGACCCAGTGGCACTGATTCAGAGGCATGGAGAGATATGCTACTGCGCCTCGGTAATCATAGCAACCAGTTACATGAGGCAATCGCTGCCCTAGTCAGAAGGCTGGCAAATGGAGTCATAGAGTGGGACCAGATAACCGCGCTCCTTGCTCGGAGGGGTGTAGCCTTGGACAAGCACCCAGGGGTGAGGCCGATAGGTGTAGGAGAGGTCCTCCAACGCATATGCGCCAAGACAATTGTGCTCATCACAGGTGTTGACCTAATGGAAGAGTGTGGCGCCGATCAGTTGTGTGCCGGCATTAAATCCGGAATAGAGGGTGCAATTCACGGGATGATAAGGAAGTTTGAAGACAGTGAGATATGCTCCTTATTGATGCTACCAACGACTTCAATTCTCTAAGCCGGCCCTTGGCCCTCTGGAATGCTCGCATGCTGTGGCCAAGATGTGCAAGATTTCTGTTCAATACCTATCGAGGTTTCCCCATGACAGTTTTCAGACAGAGCAACGATACAATACTCAGTCAAGAAGGGACCACTCAAGGAGACCCTTTGGGCATGCTTATGTACGCAGTAGGAACCCTGCCCCTCATCCGTCGCCTTAAAAGTAATAGCTGCCAACAAAATTGGTATGCTGATGATTCAGCATGCATCGGGAAGCTGCAAGAACTTAAGGTATGGTTATCAGGTCTACAAACTGAAGGTCCCAAGTGGGGTTATTATCCAGAGGCCAGCAAAAGCTGCCCAATCATCAAACCAGGGCTCCAAGACGAGGCCCTGGCCTTATTTGGAGAGACCAATTTAAGAGTAGTGTATTCCCAGCGTTTCCTTGGAGGGCACATAGGAGACCAGACCTCAGCGGCAGAGTTTGTCAAATGCAGAGTTCAGGGATGGGTCGAAAATATCAAAAAACTGGCTGCTGCCACGAAGAAAAGCCCTCAGGCAGGATATGTGGCATTCACTAGATCCCTCTCCAAGGAGTGGGTGTTCCTGCAACGAGTGGTAGAAGGATGTACAGGCGAATACGATCCTATGAGGGACTGCATCCGCCGTGTCTTCATTCCGGCACTTATGGGGGAGGACGTGAGTCATCCGGACTCAGAGCTCTTGGAGTTACTCGTAAAACTAGGTGGTTTAGCAGTGGAGGACCCAGTCAGGACAGCAAGCCTAAACTACTCTGCCTCAAAAAGATCTACCATGATTCTCGCAGAAGCCCTAGTTACAGGAGATGGCCTCAACCTGGACCTACATGAAGACAGAGTGCGTGAGGTACAAAGCGAAGAAGGAACTCTCAACATGGCTGCTGCTCTGGCAAAACGGGAACGGTTAATTCGAGACAGTGGTTTGCCCCAAAGACGGAAGAGAGCCTTAGACAGGATTGCACAGTGCCACCATTCGTCTCAATGGCTAACAGTAGTGCCCCTCCAACGGGATGACCTGGACCTTACCCCTACTCAATTCAGAGACGCTCTAGCTGTGAGATATGGGCGTGAACCTGTCGGACTTCCTCCTTACTGTGTCATGACCAGATACGAGACCAATGTGCAAAAATGGCCAGTCTTGCGTGGAGCTCTGTTGGTCTGGAGCCAGTTATGGCAGATGGGGATGATGGGAACCCATGACTGGTAGCCGACTTCAAAGTCCATGGAGTGTGGAACCAAGAGAGGACAGCGTACTTTGATACCCGGGTTGTGAACCCAGACGCTCCCTCTTACGGTTCCTTCGACTGGAACACCATTGCCTAGACTGCAGCAAACTCAAAGCACTGCAAATACGACGCAGCAGCCGAGGACCTAAGAGGCTCCTTTACCCCTCTCGTCGTAGCTTGTGGCGGGTCTCTCCATAAGGAATACGATATGTTCTTGAAGAGGGTAGCAGAAGTGTTGTCCGAAAAGTGGGCTAAGCCCCTCTCCCAAGTGACATGCTGGGTGCAAGTGAAAACTCAAATAGCAGTGGTGCGGGCAGTTTCCATGAGGCTCAGGGGATGCCGTAGGAAAGTGAGGTGCCTAGGACTGGAGGATGGTGCCCTAATGCCCCTATAGCCGCCAAGAGCCTAGACCGTCATGCAGGAAGAGTCAGCATGGTTCAGCGTGCCACTGCCCAGCCTCAATGTTCAACAGGCCTCGATGGGAAAGAAGTTCGTTAGAAACGTACACAACAACGACATCATGTGAGCTAGACTAACTGTAGTAATAATATCACAATCATTACTTTTTTCAAGCTTTTGCTCTCTGTTTATTGAAAAAAGAGAGTGTAGAGTTTGCAATAAAATGACCCAAATAAAATTGTGTGGCAGCATTTTGAAAAAAGTGTCAGATTACTAAAACAGTTTGAAACAGAGTACAATCAGATTACCAGCTCTTGGTCTACAGATGAAACTTTTGCAATCTATAGGAAGTTACCTTCAAATATTATTTTTCTCTTCTCGTTTTCCAGGTATCTATGGATGGATATTACCGGACTTTGTATTATTGGTATTTCCGTGGCTCTAACGCTGATGCCAACGTTCCAAGGAGTCCTCAAGTGTGCTGAGTGAGCTTTTTAATTATAATATATCAATCAATTAATACCAAATATCCATAATCACATCTGTTCTTTTGACTCATTTAAACAGGAATTATCACGGTCGAACGTTTCAATGTAAACTATCGCCCCTTCCTCTGTCATATTCTACTTGCTGTAATCTCACGAGATGAGGGCATTCATAATAATATTATTATTACCCTGTCGAGAGAAGTAACACTTTTCAAACACGGGCTTTTTGGGTCAGCACGTCTATATGCTCCAGACTGATGTGTACAACAAGACTTGGTGTAGCTGTACATACTTCACCAACCAAACCAAAGCGTGCCGTTTTGGTTCATTATTGAGAATCCCGTCTGAATCGACCAAGCTAAAACATTCGTTCCGGATGAATCCGTCGTCATCAGGGCGTTGAGACAGACTGACTAACTGACTTCAGCATTCTCTCCACGGTCTGATGATGATGATGCCCTTACATTGAAAGCGCTCGACTTGATAGTGACGACTGATTCCTCGTGAACGGATGTTAGTTGTGTTAGGTATTTCTTATTTTCCGAAATTCATTTTATTAATATTTTATTTTATTTCATTTTTTGATGTTATTTCAATACTTATGTAAGTCCCCTTTTTGTCGGAACTACCGTTTCTGGCTTTAATTACTGGCTGAAGGCCTGACGTTACGGAGGCACCAGAAATGATCGTTTCGGGGGGCTGCCAAAATACGCAGACTACCACCTTTATTGAAGGAAATCGGGTGAGTAAAAATACGTGTGAAGGTAATTACGAAAGAAGTTTATTTACAAAAGAGTTAAACGAAACGTTACTGGTAGATCGAACGATGTAGGGGTTCACTGAAGGTGCTAAATTAAATATTACGCTGAAGGCCAAAACGTTACGTTACAATAGAAATACAAGCAAGCAAGGGCTGAAGGCAAGAGCGTTACGACAGTGTTACTGACTGTTGTGAGGCGACTACATTCACTCACACTATTATTGACGGATTGATCAACGTTGTCATTGAAAATGTTTATGAATAAAATTCAGTCTTCGTCTTGTGTTACTGACAAAATATTGTATCTTACAAAAATCGTTGTCTTACCAAATAGCACTCTGCTTATACCTATTAGGTACCATTTACAAAAGGTTATGTGCCATTGAACGCTTAGAAGATGACGAATGTAAGTTACAAAATAGAGCCGTTAAATAAAAATAACTACGACACTTGGAAAATTCAAGCAAGAGCGATCCTAGTGAAAAATGGACTCTGGGGTTACGTATCAGGTAACATCCCGAAACCCGCCACACCAAATGATGATGGAGGTGGTGATGCTGATACAGCTGCAACGACTGCAGCAATTACCGAATGGGAAAAATATGACTTGAGTGCACTATCAGATCTCATGTTAGTCATAGCGCCAAGTGACTTAGTTCAAGTGAAAAACTGTACCACATCCAAAGAAGTTTGGGACACACTTCAAAACATATACCAAAGTTCTGGACCCGCTCGAAAAGCTACATTAATGAAACAATTAATTCTAAAACGAATGAAAGACAGTGAAGACACTAGAGAACATCTAAAATCTTTCATGGACAATATAAATAAGCTGAATGAAATGGATGTACAGATGGACAAAGACTTAATTGCTGTAATAATGCTTTATAGCCTACCAGACTCATTCGAAAATTTTAGGATAGCGATTGAGTGTAGAGACAAGTTGCCCAGTCCTGAGGAACTAAAAGTGAAAATCATAGAGGAGTCGGACGCAAGGTACAAAAATACAAATAGAAGTAGTGAAGAGGCATTCTATGGCAAAAACAATAAAGCTACATTTAAAAGAAACCCAAACAATACGAACAAAAGTAATCCACAAAAACAAAAAGGAAATAACGATGTTCAATGTCAAATTTGTCATAAATACCGACATACAGCTGATAAATGCTGGAAAAACCAAAACAATAAGAGGAGTGATACCACATTCAAACTAACTGAAACAAGTTTAACAACAAATGAACTAGAATCAGAACAATCACAAGATTGGTGTTGGGATAGTGGATGTACTTCGCATATGTCGAGAAACGAAAGCAAATTTGAAAAATTAGACAGAACGCGAGGGAATGCAACTTTACGTCTAGATACAAACTCGCAAACTACATCTATAAATGGAACTGGAAATATCAAACTTGAAACAAAAAGTAGAGTAATAAATTTGACAAACACTTTACATGTACCAAATCTATCTACAAACTTACTGTCAATCGCAAAAGTGACGGAAAATGGACATATGGTAATTTTTGATTCAGAAAAGGCAGTCATATTAGATAAAAATTCAGAAACAGTCAAGAAAACGAAAAACCTGATTGCTATTATAGTAAGTCACGATATTTTGTTGAAAGCAGAAAAATCGAACGGACTTTTCTACACAAAAATGAAAGAATCAAAGCCAAATTCAGAAATTACAAAATTCACAAAAATTGAAGAATGGCATAGAAAACTTGGTCATCTAAATGAACAAGAACTGAAATTAGCATTGAAAAATAATACAGCTCAAGGATTAGAATTTAATGAGAAAGAGAAATTGGATCAGTGTGAAACATGTCTAACTGGAAAATTTTCAAGGTTACCATTTCAGAAAAGAGAAAATCCCAAGAAAACGGAACTTCTGGAGATCATACATTCGGATATCTGTGGACCTATGCGAGTACCTACACCAAATGGAGCTCGATACTTCATCACATTCATTGATGATTCCACAAGATATGGTCGCGTATACTTTCTCAAGCAGAAAAATGAAGCATTGCAAGCATTCAAAAGCTACAAAAATGAAGTGGAAAACTATATAGGTAAGAAAATCAAACACCTACAAACTGACAATGGAAAAGAGTATGAAAATGAAGAATTCTCTAAATTCCTAGATGAATCAGGAATCAGAAGGAGGCTCTCATGCACCTATACACCGCAACAAAACGGGTTGGCTGAACGGAAAAATAGAACACTGCTAGATATGGCTAGATGCATGTTAATTGAAGCAAACATGCCAATGATGTTCTGGGCAGAAGTTGTAACAGTCCCTATGTTGCCATGGAAACAAGACGCTATGCGCTTCTTTCCGCCATTGAACTTTCCGCCACAAAGCTCTCGACAGCTCAACCCATGTTTTCTTGCGACAGGACCACGTCACTCCACCTTTGACCCCTCCATACACAGGACCTTATAAGGTATTGGAACGGAAGGAGAAGACCTTTCGCATCCAGCTTCCTGACCGCGCCATTGTGGTATCAGCAGATCGCTTGAAACCAGCATTCCTGCTACTGGATCAGGATGATGTTCCTCTGGCTCCTCCTACCAATCAGACCACCAAGTCTAATAGTGACACCTCTGCTCCATCAGAACTTCAGCGACCTGGTCAGCCACCTGCGGACTCAGAGAGACGTTCTAGCTCTGGTAGACTCATTCGTCCCCGTGTCAGATTCTGCGACGGTGTCACTAGGGGGAAGTGATGTAACAGTCCCTATGTTGCCATGGAAACAAGACGCTATGCGCTTCTTTCCGCCATTGAACTTTCCGCCATTGAACTTTCCGCCTTTGAACTTCCCGATTTGTAACACTTTCCGATTTGTGATTTTTCCTATTGTCCTTTCTGATTAAAACAAGTTTACCTAATTGCTTTTAGTACGCGTACTTACTTATTGCGAACTACTTCAATCTTTGTTAAGCACCGGGGCCGCGAAAAAGTCATCAACACAGCCAATTATATAAGAAACCGGTGCCCATCAAAAACTCTAAAAAATGAATGTCCATTTCAAAAATGGGTAGGTAGATCACCTTCAGTAAGGCATCTACAAATTTTTGGCTCAAAAGCTTATTTCAAAAACAAAAAGCCTAACATAGGAAGCGCAGTGGAAGCGTGCTGGGCCCATAACCTGTTGTGCAGGTAGCATTAAATAATGCAGTAGAAGAGTTTTAGTAATGCACAATATATTTGTTAACATTAACGAAATCGGCAAGAGATACTTCATAAAAAGAGATGAACTGAAAGTGTGTGTGTTGGTGGCTATTATTTAATGATGGGTGGTGGTTTCTATTGCTGGCACGACGAGTGAAGATGTCGGCCATCTCCAACAAAATTCGAACCTCGAGCACTAGCTGGAATATTTGTTGGCTACTCTGAAACATCTAAAGCATTTAGAATTTGGGTTCCAAATCAAAAGAAGGTTCAAATTACTCGCGATGTAAAAATACTTCCAACATTTGACTATTTACAAACAAAAACTGATGAAAATTATGATTTTATTAATGAAAACAATGAACCCTCGTATAAAGAAATTTCCAACAATGACAAAAACACACTGGAAATAGAAATACCCATAAACACTAGCTCAGGAGGAGTTAGGGCTGAACCCGAAATAATTAACAACGACCCGCCTGAAGACTCTGAGGATTGCATAGAGGAAGCGGCAGAAGAAGCTGTTGATGTTGGCAGACCTCAAAGAGATCGGCGATTACCATTCTGGGCAGCAGATTATCAAATGGTTGCTTTCACAAATGAAGAGTTGAATGGACCAGATGCAAATGAGTGGCATTCCGCAATCAAAGAGGAAATCAAGTCACATTTGCAAAATGATACTTGGGTTTTGACGGATAAACCGAAAGATCGAAAAATAATAAGTAATAAAATGATCTTAAAAAATAAATTGAAACCAAATGGAGAAATCGATCGAAGGAAAGCTCGACTGGTCGCCAGAGGATTTGATCAGAGACCTGGAATCGACTATGATGAAACCTTTGCACCAGTATTGAAATTAAGTTCCCTGAGATTTTTACTGGGACAAGCAGTTGAGAAAAACATGGAAATATCTCAATTGGACGTAAAAACTGAGTTTCTGAATGGTGACATTGACGAAACTATCTATATGGAAATACCTGATCACCTCGAGAAGTACTTAGTGGGCATTATGATGGACGAAAGTTGCAGTGCAGATAAAACTGTTTACAACCGTGCTAAAGACGCCCTAAACAAACTAAAGTTTTCGAATAAACCACAAGTATGTCAACTCAGAAAGGCCTTGTATGGACTTAAACAAGCAGGAAGACAATGGTTTATAAAACTGGATAGCAAGTTGAAAGAATTAAGTTTCAAGCCATCAAATGCTGATCCTTGCATCTATGTTCGGTCGTCAGGAGGAGATGGTCAGACGATAATTGGAGTTTATGTCGACGACCTGGTGATTGCATCAACCTCAAAGAAAAATTTAGAATCTGTTAAGAAAAGCCTGACTGAGAAATTTGAAATGAGAGACCTTGGACAACTTGCATACTGTCTCGGAATCGAATTCAAAATTACTAAAAATGCAATCTCAATAAGTCAGAAGAAATACATCGAAGAGGTATTAAAAAAATTCGACATGACAAAATGACAAAATCAGTCTCAGTTCGACCTCCGAGTAGTCAACATCTCAGTGAGTGAACGGCTAAGAAGTGTAAATACAGACCCGACCTCGGGCGCGTTTGTGTAAATAAACCGCGGGTTTTCCTCATAACGCCGAGGTGGAAATATGGAAACTGATGACGAAGGTGAGTTCTCAGTTTATAAGGAGGCAATTATTAACGCCCGTGAGGGCCTATCAAAAAATTATTTAGTGCCTGCGGATGAGCAGCTAAAAGAAGAATTTAAAGCATATAGGGTATGCGTATCTTATCTGAGCGATTTACTGGAGAGAGCTGTCAAAGAAATCTCCAACTTAAAAAATACTAGTCAAGGTATTTGTGCCTTAAACCCTGGTGTTATTAAAATAAAAGAAAATCCCTCTGGACCTAGTAATTGTGCATCTGGAAGCAAACAAAAAGATGAAGAATATTATACTGATGAAGAAATGTTAGAATATGAAACAGGAGATTGGAAGAAGCAAGAAAACAAAAAAAGGAAAAAGGGAAATAGTTCCTCAAAAATTGATCATGATCAGAGTATTGGAAAAAAACCAGAGACAAGGTCAGAGCCAAAACCTCCCCCCATTTACATAGAAAAAGTAGAATCATTCCCAGATCTAGCGTCCGTGGTAAAAAGCAAGGTACAAAATGCTATCATCACTTCGGTGGGAAAAAATACTGCAAAGGTCAACACTGAGACCTCTGACGAATACCGTCAAATAAGCAAACTGCTCGAAGAAAAAAAATATGCTCACTACACCTTCCAAAATAAACAAGATAAGCCAATCAATATCATGATCAAGGGTATCCATAAATCTTGGGAGGAAGATGCTGTGTTGGATGAATTACGAAAACAAAGTTTCAATGTGGTCAAAGTGACAAGAAAGCTAGCTTGGAAAACTAAGGAACCACTTGATATGGTTATGGTGGATTTCCACCACAGCGAAAAAATTGATAGAATCTATGATATCAAAGTACTGATGAGTGGTCGCGTTAATGTTGAACCGATCAGGGCATCAAAGATAATCCCCCAGTGCAAAAAATGTCAATTCTTTGGACATACAAAGAACTATTGTGGTCGGGAACCTAAGTGTGTCAAATGTGGTCGGGACCATGAAACTATAGCCTGTATAAAGCCTGCTGACGTCAGCCCAAGATGTGTAAACTGTAAATCACACGAGCACACAGCTAATTATAGAGGATGTCCTGTGGCTATTGAAGCACAAAAAGCCCGGGACATGAAAACCAAGAGGAATCACAACAGCCAATCCCAATCAAAGTTTCAAGCGAAAAAACCCACGATGAATAATCAGAAGAAAGTTGAGTGGAACCCACAATCAGACACCAATCTTAAATCCTATGCAAATGTCATGAAAAACCTACAAAAGATTCAGCAAGCACCAGCCCAAGAAGACCCGCTTCAAAAAATTCTTGAACAGCTGAACCGTATGGAACTGCAAATGATCAACATGAATAACAGAGTCGGGGCTCTGGAAAGCAGGTCTGGACGAGACCGTACCAACAAATCATGAACAGTCTCAAAATAATGTGCTGGAATGCCAATGGCCTCCTCTCCCGGAAGGATGAGCTACTGGTTGCCCTAAACACAAATTCCATTGATATCTGCGTTGTATCTGAAACACACTTTACTAAGGAATCCTTCTGCAACATGAAGGGGTATAGGTGCTACCACGCAATGCACCCCAGCAACCAAGCAAGAGGTGGGAGCGCGGTGATAATCAGAGACCACATATCCCATCATGAGCTAATAAAAGTAGAAAATGAAAAATTCCAAGTAAGTGCAATCATGATCAAAACTAAAATATACCAGATGGCCGTGGCGAGTATTTACTGTCCACCAAAACCAAAACTCAAAACTACAGATTTTGAGGCGGTTTTTAACCACCTAGGCAATCGTTTTATACTAGGAGGAGATTTCAATGCTAAGAACATAAATTGGGGATCACGACTAACTCTACAAAGAGGACGGGAACTGCATCAAGCTATACTTACTAGCAGCTGTCAAACCTTTTCTTCGGGAAAGCCAACCTATTGGCCATCAGATCCAAATAAAACGCCGGATTTAATAGACTTTTTTATCGCCAAAAACGTATCGTCAAAATACATCCTTGTGGAAGGTAATTGCGACCTGAGCTCGGATCACTCTCCAATAATAATGACTTTTAGTGAGCAGGTGATTTACAGACCTTACAACCCTGCCCTGGCTAATGACAAAACAGACTGGGAAGGATTCAAAATTGATTTATGCAAAGAATTACACCTGAAGGAGCCTCCACAAACACTAGATGATATAGATCGGGAGCTCGAACAACTTGTATGTTCTATCCAAGAAGTGGCATGGAAGAATACTCCATCAGTTAGAAGAAGACTCAAGGGACTTAACTACCCGAGAGAAATAGTTGAAGCTATAAAATTAAAACGGAAAGCAAGAAAAAAATGGCAAAGTACCCGAATGCCAGAACATAAAACCGAATGGCATAAGGCTGCTAAGGAATTGAAAGAGATGATTCAGATGATTAAGGATGAATCAACTGAAAAGTACCTCAGAGAGTTAACCAGTGACCACCACACTGACTACTCCCTGTGGAAAGCTGCCAAATATCTCAAGAGACCTATAGTTCAAGCACCACCTGTTAGGGATGATAGGGGTAAATGGGCTAGTGACAGTAAAAGCAAGGCTGATTTGTTTGCGGAACACCTTACTAGTGTATTCGCACCCAACTCCAGGTCTCCGGGTGAGCCTACCTTGGAGGAGACACCGCCGCTCGAGCCAGAAGTAAAAATACCGTATGTCACAATAAAAGAAGTACAAAAAACTATTAAAAAGGAGATAAATCCTAAGAAAGCTCCTGGCTTTGATCTTATCACAGGAAAGATTCTGCACCAGTTACCTCGAAAAGCTATTGTCAAAATCACCCAAATCATTAACGCTGCCATCAAACATCGGTATGTACCCCAGCTATGGAAGATGGCGGAGATCATCATGATACAAAAACCTGGTAAGCCAGCTGATCAAGTAACATCTTACAGGCCCATCTCACTGTTGCCTGTGCTATCCAAAGTTTTCGAAAAATTAATCAGTAAGAGACTCCTCGTCATAATTGAAGAACGGAAGCTAATTCCCAAGCATCAATTCGGATTTCGACGTCAGCACTCGACCATAGATCAAGTCCATCGAATCGTCAATATCATTGAAGAAGCGCTGGAGCAAAAGAAAGTCTGTTCGGCCATCTTTCTTGACGTAGCTCAGGCTTTTGATAAAGTGTGGCACGAAGGCCTAAAACATAAACTCAAAAAGATGCTTCCCATCCATTACGTGGATCTACTGGATTCCTACTTGTCAAAGAGGTATTACCGCATCAAACAAGATGAAGCGTATTCAGATCCAAAAATAGTTAACGCTGGTGTCCCACAAGGCAGTGTGTTAGGCCCCCTCCTATACATACTGTACACGAGCGACCTACCGGACCTAGAATGCAACACAACAGCAACTTTTGCAGACGACACTGCGGTTCTCTCGGTTGGGGAGAACAACAATGAATCTATCAGCAAACTGAACAGATCAATTTCCAAAATCACTCGCTGGACCACTAAGTGGAGAATCAAACTGAACGAGACAAAGTCGGTGCACATTGATTTCACCAACCGTAAGATCAACTACATCCCGGCTTTTCTCAACAATGTGGTGATTCCCTACTCGAATCACGCCAAATACCTGGGCATGACGCTAGACGCCAAGCTCCGGTGGAAAGAACACGTCAAAAAGAAAAAGACAGAACTTGTCTTAAAATTCAGGAAAATGTACTGGCTCATCGGCCGGCGATCAAAAATGTCACTTCAAAATAAACTGCTTCTGTACACTCAAGTACTTAGGCCTTCGTGGGTCTACGGAGCACAACTGTGGGGCTGTACGGCTCTATCAAACAGGCAGATGATACAACGCTTTCAGAATACCGTACTACGATGCATAACCAATGCGCCGTGGTATATCCGCAACGACGCTCTACATCGCGACCTTGAGATGGAAAGCATTGACCAAGTGATAAAGCAGCGCGCTAACGCTCATCTTGAGAGACTTAAAAACCATGTCAATGAAGAAGTTGTCCAGCTTCTCGAAGTACATGAGTTGACGCGGCGCCTCAAGCGCACTAAACCACATGAGCTTGTGTAGGGAGTGAGTGTGTGCAATAAATCATAAAGACAAAGGACTAAGTTATGTATCGTTAGCCCTAAATGCCAAGTATTGTAATATAATTAGGTCAGACGAATATTGTTAATGAGATCTATATCTTGGAGCAATAATAAAATATATATTAGAAAAAAAAAAAAAAAAAAAAAAATGACAAAATGCAAACCTGTAAACAGCCCAATGGAAGTTGGACTCACACTTCAGAAAAGTGAAGGAACGGACAAGGAATACCCATTCCAAAAATTGATCGGCTGTCTCATGTACCTGGCTGTAGCAACAAGACCTGATATCAGTCATGCAGTCAGTTACCTGAGCCAGTTCAACCAGTTCTATGGAAAAGAACATTGGTTAGCAGCTAAGCGTGTGTTACGCTATCTGCAAGGAACCAAAAACCACGCCCTAACCTACAGGAAAACAAAGGAGCCACTATATGGACTGGCTGATGCGAACTGGGCTACTTGCACGATGGATAGGAGGAGCTATACCGGATTCTGCTTTATCTTTGCCGGAGCTGCTATATCGTGGGAGTCCAGAAAACAACGCACTGTAGCATTGTCTACAGCAGAGGCAGAATACATGGCATTAACCGATGCGTCGAAAGAAGCTATGTATCTGAAGGGTCTATCAAACGACGTTGGTGATAACCTGAGCACTGTGCAGATCTTCAGCGACAACCAAGCTGCTCAACACCTGGCAATCAATCCCGTCGTAAGCTCTAAGACCAAGCACATCTCAATAAGAGAACACTTCATCCGGGAGGCAGGTCAAAGACGAGACGTTCGAGTGGAATATCTCAAGTCTGAAGAGATGACGGCAGACATCTTCACAAAAGGACTTCCTGGACCAAGACTCAGTCAACTGCGACAAAAACTTGGACTGGAACCGTGTTCGTGAGGAGGAGTGTTGTGAGGCGACTACATTCACTCACACTATTATTGACGGATTGATCAACGTTGTCATTGAAAATGTTTATGAATAAAATTCAGTCTTCGTCTTGTGTTACTGACAAAATATTGTATCTTACAAAAATCGTTGTCTTACCAAATAGCACTCTGCTTATACCTATTAGGTACCATTTACAAAACTGACAAAACCGAAAAAGGGGTGCTGAAGGCCTGGCGGGAAAGTTACTTGAGAATGAGACAAACAAAAGGTAAGTAATATGAGAATAAAATAAAGAAAAAAATGAACTTAGCCTAAACAAGATCGTTACGATATCATTACTTGAGAACTATATGAAATAAATCTTACGTGCTAGGAACGGAAATTACAACATAAAAATGGGACAACTGATACAATAAAAAAGGGAAAATGATTGACCTGTTGGCTCCGTGTGTCGCTGGCGTTACTGACGCGTTTCGATGAAGGGGAGGGAGGAGAAGGGAGGAATAATGCAGAGGTCGCCCGAAGGTAAGACGTGCTTAAATGAATGTTATGAGTCTCTATCTCAGGGAAACTGGGGGAGGGGCTGGGAATCGTTTGGCGTTACGATTTCCAGAACTCACACGACACTCTATCACTGATCGCACGTTACGTTACTCTCGTTACCGTTACTCTTCACTTGGCATAGAAGCCCACACACATTGACGTAAAAACATCGGTCACACTGGCAGAAAGACAACTGGCACCTGGCGGAGGCAAGGGAGCCCTTAAGAGGTGTTTGTCCCCGCCACTGGGGCTGCGCAGCGGCCATCGGTCAGCTCGGCCGATGAGGGGACAACCGCTGAGAGGGAAGAGACGGGGGCCTACACTTACTACTAATTATGCCAGGTTGTTGTTGATAGAAGAAAGGGGACTGAAAGTAGTATGGAGTTCCAATCCAGGAATATCAACTGGAAACCTCCAACAAGCTCCTACAAGCATGGATATTGGCAGGGGATAGAAATAAAGAAAATTGAAAATAGAAGATTACCCAATGAATAATAGAGGCATAAAAATTAGAATGTAGAAAATTGGAAAAGAGAAAGACATTTAACAATGCCAATATAAATGCTTATAAATACGCAAATGGGTTTGATCCCTACTATAGGAGTCCCTTCTGGGAAAGCTCCTTAAAGCTCTTAAAAACTGGAGGAGGAGGTACCGAGGCAAAGCCAGCACATACCTACCAACCACGCTCTGCTACCATGTGATGAATGGTTTGCTGAGTTTCCCATGTAACCCGGGGGGGTTAGGCAATCACGCCCCACCCAGAGGGCCTTACGGTGGAATCAAAAACACGGGAAGCAAGGAAAACTCAGCAAACCTCGACATTGGTGGAACTTCGATTCAACTAGAGTATAACTCGAGGTACCAAATGTATGGCAAATCTAATCGTCTAAATTATAAATTATTGAAGCAAACTGAAAATTGTGAAATTCTGCATCCGACCATATCGGAAATACTTGGATGAAACGGTGAAGTTTTTCGAACAAATTATAAAATTTATAAATTTAATAGAGATTTTGATTGAAAGAATGTGATAACACTTCCCGAGCTTCGTACGACCAGCCGTTCGATCGATCATGAACCCAAATTTAGGCAAACATACTCGTAAAACCATCAGTTTTATTCAAAATCGTCTTGCGTTGAACTGATGCAATCCCTCCTCTGTGATGCTATCCCGGGGAATCGTGTCCTTTATGATTGTGTTTTGTATCGTAACTCTTCACACGAATTGCCATGCGAAAGTAATTGAAAAACATTAATAGGATCACGAGCTCATCAAAAATAATTGGTGAGCACATTCATAGAGAAAACCAATAGTTTCTTCTTTTTTCGTGCTCGATTTTTATTTTAATGTTATTGTTTTTAAGAAGGAGCCAAACCATTTTTTTAACTAAAGGAATTGAAAAACTGAATATGACAGTGACAATAATATTGTGAGGAAATATTATGTGGATGGAAATAATTTCAAAAAATCGCTGTTCCTTTCGTGTCGAAATTAAGATTTGTAACATTCAATTTACCTATTCCTTCCTTAACTATTGCAGGCAGAGCGGCCTTAAACGAGAGCTGTCAACTTACAGCATTGTGGCTGGAGCCTGGTCGTGTATGTACTCGTTAGGGTGAGTTACTGACAAGAGGTAATTCTCTTGTTTATGACAAAAACTTGACCGCACCTTGAATATTACATTGTAACGAACTCGAGATTATTGTAACTCCAACAACTCTTTCAGGGACATGACTGGACCAGCTCTGGGAGGACTGATCATGGAACACTTCGGTTTTCCCATCTGCGCGACTACTATGGCAGCCTTGTGCATCATAACGGTGAGTTTATTCGTGGAAGAGTATTGAGAATCAATGAAATTATGGGCCGATTAATCGTTTTTCGATATTGAACCTCTGCAATCGATGAACAGAGAAGAACCGTGAGATGTGAAAGGGGAGGAGGTCACAGGACGTGATGAAATGGTGGTTGGGGCCGTGATGATAAGAGATGTGGTGGCGATGTGAGGTGGAGGGGGGGGTGAAGAGGAGGAGTCAAAGAACGGTGAGATGGTGTTGGGGGGGGGGGGGGCAAAGATCTGTGAGGAGGTGATGCGGAGGGGAGCCAAAGATCTGTGAGGAGGTGAGGGATACAAGATCTGTGAGGAGGTGTCAGAGGGGGAGGGGGGAGCCAAGATCTGTGAGTTGGTGACGGGGGCAATGATCTGTGACGAGGTGACGGGGGGGGGGGGGGGTAGTCAAAGATTAGTGAGGTGGTGATGCGGAGAGGGGAGGGGGTCAAAGATATGACAGGAGGTGACGGGGGGGAAGGGAGGGAGCCAAAGATTTGTGAGGAGGGGACGGGGGGGGGAGCCAAAGATCAGTGAGCAGGTGATGCAACAATGCTCAGCAACAATGTCGATTTGTTGATTTATTGGCATATAGTATATGCCATATACAAATGGACAAGTATAATAAAAACAAACGTACCCTAATATTAATTTCAAGAAAATAAAAATAAAATAATCGTTTTTCAATTTATTGCCCACCGAGGAATAAGTCCCTAGGAACTTGTGCTCCTCGGAGGAGTCCCTACGTAACAAATTTAATTAAACAAAATATTCAAAAAAGTCAAGTTAAAGTATGTACAATGTCTTCTATAAATTAGGAAAAAAAAAAAAAAAAAAACAAGACAGGAAGGTATGAGAAGATGACAGCACAATTCATAACGATAGCTCTAAAGGGAGCCGAGTTATAGGTATAACTATTGGAATTATTGTTCCATACGCGAAACTAGCGCTCATTTGAGCGACTTCTACTTCTTCCTCTTTACCTTTTTTTTTTTTTTTTTTTTTATTTATTTACTTTTTGTGTATAACACCATCAAGTTTGCTTATCCTATGAATATATAAATAAATAACAATAACATGGAACATGAGGAACTCAGTCTGCCCTTTGGCAGCTGAGACACGTAGGTAATTAGTTCATTTTAACAGAAACAGATAGATTATGAAAAGTTAGGTAGAGATATAAACCAGGTATGTACATAATAGAGGGCTACGTAGGTCCCTGGGATATGTGGGGTTGATGGTTCAGTAGGGCTACAGTAGGTCTGAGTGCCATTTTCTTTTCAAGCGTCGTGTAGCACGTTCGGGACGTCTGTCTTCCAGGATTTCTCTCACTATGGGATTAGGATGTTCTGATATGCGTAGGGCGAGCTGTCTGTATGAGGTTTGGAGAGTGGCTTTAACCATGGGTATTTCGAGGTCGTTGTGGAGGCATTCATTACGTATGAACCATGGGCAGTCTGTAAGAATCCTGATGGCTCGGTTCTGTACAGTTTGAATTTTTTTCAACTGAGTGTCACATGTTGAACTCCATATAGCGCAGCCGTACTGCCACAAGGGTCTCACAAGTGCGAGGTATAGCAGACGCTTCAAATCCAAGGAGAGATGGGGTGAGCCGAGGAGACATTTGATTTGGCCAATTCTCCTTCTAACTCTGATGACCGTTTCGCTGATGTGTGGAGCCCACGTTAGTTTCGGATCTAGTGTCAACCCAAGATATCTTACGGAGTCTTGGAGCGCCATTACCCGACCTTGGAGTTCAAAAGGAGGGATATTGAAGATCCGTTTCAGGGTAAAGCACATCAATACGGACTTATCTGGGTTGAGCTTTATTCTCCATTTGTTTGACCAGCTACAGACTTGATTAGCATAATTTAGAAGCTTGGAGTGGGCTTCTTCACCAGTTTCCGCCTGTGCCAGGACAGCCTGATCGTCAGCAAAGTGGGCAATGAGGACATCATCATTTCGTGGGATATCACTTGCAAATAGGGTATACAGGACAGGTCCGAGGACGCTTCCCTGTGGAACGCCTGATTTTACGAGGTGAGCATCGGACTGGGCATGGTCTTTACCTTTGATTACGACTGTTATCCATCTCTTTTTGTTCATGTCTCGTGGTACCGTTTTTGCGTTCTCTTCTACATTTTGTGTTTTTGATTAAAGTTATTTCTTTAATTACTGAGGAACGATTCTTTCTCCACTACTCGTTGGTTCTTCCACTCTAGCCACTCTAATAGGTTACTTCGCCCAGGATCAGTGATCGTAGTGTTGGAATCGTCTCGGCACAAGACTCAACAACTAAGCACGTACGCATTCATAATCTTGTTTTCACTTAGCTAACTTGTGAATCATGGGTGAATCGTCGTCGAATGCGTTAGTTACTGAAAAGTTGAGAGGTAGAGAAAACTTCCAAGATTGGAAATTCGCAATGAAGGCAGTTCTTGTCTTGGATAACACTTGGATTGCAATTGAAGGTTATCCAGAAGATAACAAAACGCCCGAAGCTCATCGAGCCCGATGTGATGCGAAAGCTCTTGCAAAAATTACTTTGTGTGTAGAAAAAAGTGCTTATCCTCATATCACAGGCGCTAAAACAAGCGCTGAGGCCTGGAATGCATTAGTTAATGCGTATGAGGATAAAGGCTTAAATAGTTGCCTACGCATTTTGAAACGACTTTGTCACTTAGCTTTGGTTGACTACAAGAGTATGGAGGAATATGTTAATGAAGCCCTCAATCTGCATCAGCAATTAAATGCTATGAAAGAGAAAATGATCGATGATGAGCTACTTGCAGTAATGATGCTTGCCGGCCTGCCTGACGATTACGAGCCCATGATTATGGCACTTGAGAGTTCGGGTCAAAAACTCAGTTCAGACCTAATCAAAACTAAACTCTTACAAGATGACAAGTATGTAAACGTAGTCTACTTCAAAAAGTGCATTTTTCTCAAGAAATAAGCCAAAGAAAAAGCCATGGTGTTGGGTTTGCAAGGTCAACACTCATTATAAAAATGAAAACTCTGCAAATTCTTGACACAACGGTTCATTATCTTCTTTGTACAGATCACCCTTCTGTCTAGATCACTAGGTCTAAATGTCTAGATCCTAAATGTTAGATTAATAATTAACCCATTAGTGCCCAGTGATGCCGTTCGGCATCGCTGGAGGAGGGGTTGCTCAGGTGAGTTTTCTGACTGCACTTTGGACTTTTCTTTTACTTTTCTTTTGGACTTTTCTAACATTTAGGATCTAGACATCATTATAATTATTGATAATAATTATTATTATTATCAATTATCACTAATTATTAACAATTTTATCGAGTACCTAGTGAAAATTATTATAATTTATTGTTAGGTATTAATAATTCGTATTTATTATTAATAATAATAATTATTAATTATGATTAATTAATACGATATAATTCTGGGGTTTTTAATACTACGTCGGTAATAATAATTATTAATTATTATTAGAAAAATTATTTTTCTATAAAAGAAGTACCTACCAACAAACATTCGAAATTACCTTCATTTCCGTAGCACGAAACGCACCTCAGAACAACAAACTCGACATCACTTAAGCCATATGATGTTCCAAAGAGCTTGTTAGTATGAAAATGGACCTGTAATTCAACAGTTTGATACACGATCGTGTTCTGACGCACAATCTTTGAGCCGTCATTGTGAACGAACGGCTGGTCGTACACAGCTGCGGATGGTCTTAAAAAATTCTACGGAACAAACTCTATCTAAATATGAAATAAAAAACATACCGTTCTATATGAATTTTTCGAGATATGGAATTTTCAAAATTTCAAAATTCGTTTTGAACCCCTTCCCCTTGACCTAGGGTTATGAAAAGTTTCGAGGACCATTGTGGGGCTGGTCCAAACCCAGAAACCAAATTTCGTAATTTTAACTCAACGCTAACTGGGCAAAGTGGCGCGGACGGCGGACGGCGTACGGCGGACGGACGGATTTTTTTTTATTCGATTTCCTGAATCTACGTATCTTGAAACGTAAACCGACAAATTTTGAGGGGGGGTTAAAATTTTTTTTTCTTTGGGCGATTCCAATGGTTCATTATCGAAGATAATAAACCAAAATTGCAAGAAGGCTGAGTCAAACCAAGCCAAATCATCTGTGCCAAATCACACTCAAGCCAAATCAAAGGGCGGTGATAAAACGTTGAATAAGCAACGTGCTTTACTTTCAAGAGATAAAAACATTAGTTCTGCAAATTGGTATATCGATTCAGGGGCAAGCTCACACATGACTGGAAATCGTGAGCTTTTGACATTTTATGTCTTTACTATGGCACATAAATGAAAAACTCTGCAAATTCTTGACACAACGGTTTATTATCTTCCTTGTGCAGATCACCCTTCTGTCTATACCAGACTGTGTTGCAAATCGGCACCATACCATATTCTCACCGTACTCATACCATACCATACGAATTTCTTTTCTGTCTTATCATACTGTACTAAATCATACATACAATAATATACCTTACCATACTCATACCATGTCATACAAACCGAGTGAATATTGAAATGTCATCCATTTCTGACCTATATTTAAAATTTCAAGTATCTAGCTCATCATCAAAATTTAATTTGTTTAAACAAAAAGGTATTATTTAAACAATTTTACAGATGAGAAACCGAGTAAATATTGCAATGTGGTCTATCCCCGACTCACGGTTAAAATTTCTAGACTGTAGTTTACCGGGAAGATGACAAAAGGTAGTTTTATTCTGGGCGTCTGAGGGTTGGGTCACATAACGGCCGTTTTCGACGCGAAAGATTAGTGTTTTTCCTAAACCTTTGCGCGCTCACTGTGAACGAACGGCTGGTCGCACAAAAATCCAATTGGTCTTAAAAGATTCGTAATTTTTCAGGTCATTCAAAAGTGAACTGAAAATTACACGTTTCAGTTAAATATTTTGAGATATGACATTGTCGAAATTTTAAATTTCGTTTTGAACCCCTTCCCCTTGACCTAGGGTTATGAAAAGTTTCGAGGATCATTGTGGGGCTGGTCCAAACCCAGAAACCAAATTTCGTAATTTTAGCTCAACGCTAACTGGGCAAAGTGCCACGGACGGCGGACGGCGGACGGGGGACGGCGGACGGCGTACGGCGGACGGACGGATTTTTTTTTATTCGATTTTCTGAATCTACGTGTCTTGAAACGTAAACCAACAAATTTTGAGGGGGGGTTAAAATTTTTTTTTCTTTGGGCGATTCCAATGGTTCATTATCGAAGATAATAAACCAAAATCGTTACGCGGAGTGCGTTACGGGAAGTGTGTTACGAGAGTGCGTTACGCGAAGTGTGTTACGAGAGTGCGTTACGCGAAGTGTGTTACGAGAGTGCGTTACGCGAAGTGTGTTACGAGAGTGCGTTACGCGAAGTGGCTCTAGAATCCAGTTTTGGTTTATTATCTTCGATAATGAACCATTGGAATCGCCCAAAGAAAAAATTTTTTTAACCCCCCCTCAAAATTTGTTGGTTTACGTTTCAAGATACGTAGATTCAGAAAATCGAATAAAAAAAAATCCGTCCGTACGCCGTACGCCGTCCGCCGTCCGCCGTACGCCGTCCGCGCCACTTTGCCCAATTAGCGTTGAGTTAAAATTACGAAATTTTTTTTAATGGGTTTCGACCAACCCCACAATGGTCCTCGAAACTTTTCATAACCCTAGGTCAAGGGGAAGGGGTTCAAAACGAATTTTGAAAATTTGAAAATCTCATATCTCGAAAAATTCATATAGAACGGTATGTTTTTTATTTCATATTTAGATAGAGTTTGTTCCGTAGAATTTTTTGAGACCATCCGCAGCTTTGTACGACCAGCCGTTCGTTCACAATGAGGGCTCAAAGATTGTGCCTCACAACACGATCGTGTATCAAACTGTTGAAATACAGGTCCATTTTCATACTAACAAGCTCTTTGGAACATCATATGGCTTAAGTGATGTCGAGTTTGTTGTTCTGAGGTGCGTTTCGTGCTACGGAAATGAAGGTAATTTCGAATGTTTGTTGGTAGGTACTTCTTTTATAGAAACATTATTACCGACGTAGTATTTAAAACCCCAGAATTATATCGTATTAATTAATCATAATTAATAATAATTATTATTAATAATAAATACGAATTATTAATACCTAACAATAAATTATAATAATTTTCACTAGGTACTTGATAAAATTGTTAATAATTAGTGATAATTGATAATTATAATTAATCTAACATTTAGGATCTAGACATTTAGACCTAGTGATCTAGACAGAAGGGTGATCTGTACAAAGAAGATAATGAACCGTTGTGTCAAGAATTTGCAGAGTTTTTTGGTTTATTATCTTCGATAATGAACCATTGGAATCGCCCAAAGAAAAAAAAATTTTAACCCCCCCTCAAAATTTGTTGGTTTACGTTTCAAGATACGTAGATTCAGAAAATCGAATAAAAAAAAATCCGTCCGTCCGCCGTACGCCGTACGCCGTCCGCGCCACTTTGCCCAGTTAGCGTTGATCTAAAATTACGAAATTTGGTTTCTGGGTTTGGACCAGCCCCACAATGATCCTCGAAACTTTTCATAACCCTAGGTCAAGGGGAAGGGGTTCAAAACGAATTTTGAAATTTTGAAAATTCCATATCTCGAAAAATTCCCATCAAACGGTATGTTTTTTATTTCATATTTAGATAGAGTTTGTTCCGTAGAATTTTTTAAGACCATCCGCAGCTTTGTACGACCAGCCGTTCGTTCACAATGACGGCTCAAAGATTGTGCCTCACAACACGATCGTGACTCAAATTGTTGAAATACAGGTCCATTTTCATACTAACAAGCTCTTTGGAACATCATATGGCTTAAGTGATGTCGAGTTTGTTGTTCTGAGGTGCGTTTCGTGCTACTGAAATGAAGGTAATTTCGAATGTTTGTTGGTAGGTACTTCTTTTATAGAAAAATTATTACCGACGTAGTATTAAAAACCCCAGAATTATATCGTATTAATTAATCATAATTAATAATAATAATTATTAATAATGAATACAAATTATTGATACCTAACAATAAATTATAATAATTTTCTCTATGTACTTGATAAAATTGTTAATAATTAGTGACAATTGATAATAATAATTAATCTAACATTTAGGATCTTGACATTTAGACCTAGTGATCTAGACAGAAGGGTGATCTGCACAAGGAAGATAATAAACCGTTGTGTCAAGAATTTGCAGAGTTTTTTCCCTAATGATCCCACGATTCTGAGATTTGGTATGTGGGCCCTTGAGGGACTTCTGAACACAACTGACCGATCCCAGATCAGCTGAGTGGCTCTAGAATCCAGTTTTTTCCCTAATGATCCCACGATTCTGAGATTTGGTATGTAGGCCCTTGAGGGACTTCTGAACAAAACTGACCGATCCCAGATCAGCTGAGTGGCTCTAGAATCCAGTTTTTTCCCTAATGATCCCACGATTCTGAGATTTGGTATGTAGGCCCTTGAGGGACTTCTGAACACAACTGACCGATCCCAGATCAGCTGAGTGGTTCTAGAATCCTGTTTTTTCCCTAATGATCCCACGATTCTGAGATTTGGTATGTGGGCCCTTGAGGGACTTCTGAACACAACTGACCGATCCCAGATCAGCTGAGTGGCTCTAGAATCCAGTTTTTTCCCTAATGATCCCACGATTCTGAGATTTGGTATGTAGGCCCTTGAGGGACTTCTGAACACAACTGACCGATCCCAGATCAGCTGAGTGGCTCTAGAATCCAGTTTTTTCCCTAATGATCCCACGATTCTGAGATTTGGTATGTGGGCCCTTGAGGGACTTCTGAACAAAACTGACCGATCCCAGATCAGCTGAGTGGCTCTAGAATCCAGTTTTTTCCCTAATGATCCCACGATTCTGAGATTTGGTATGTAGGCCCTTGAGGGACTTCTGAACACAACTGACCGATCCCAGATCAGCTGAGTGGCTCTAGAATCCTGTTTTTTCCCTAATGATCCCACGATTCTGAGATTTGGTATGTGGGCCCTTGAGGGACTTCTGAACACAACTGACCGATCCCAGATCTGCTGAGTGGCTCTAGAATCCAGTTTTTTCCCTAATGATCCCACGATTCTGAGATTTGGTATGTGGGCCTTTGAGGACTTCTGAACACAACTGACCGATCCCAGATCAGCTGAGTGGCTCTAAAATCCAGTTTTTTCCCTAATGATCCCACGATTCTGAGATTTGGTATGTGGGCCCTTGAGAAATTTGGTATCAAGCATCAACTCACAGTGCCTTATAACCCTGAGCAGAATGGAGTTGCAGAAAGGTATAATCGAACAATAATGGAAAAGGTACGAGCTATGATGGCTGATGCGGCGTGTGACCAGCGGATGTGGGCAGAAGCAGCAAATACTGCTGCATATCTAATTAATAGATCGCCTACTAAGAAACTAAAATCTGCAACACCAGAGGAAAAATGGAGTGGCAAGAAGCCAGACTTATCTCATCTCCGAGTTTTTGGGTGTCCTGCTTATGCTCACATTCCTTCACAAAAACGAAAGAAACTGGACAGCAAAAGTAAATTATTAACCTTTGTTGGATACTGTGAACTCACTAAAGGTTACAGACTCCTGGACCCAAATTCTCATAAATTGGTCGTGGCTTGCTCAGTTGAATTTCTCGAAAATGAGCCTATAATTGCAACTCAAAATTCTACAGCTCGAAGCCCTACAGATCATTCTTCAAACATGAATATCACAGATCAAGATGAAAATTCTGAAGAATCTACACCTTCCGATGAAAATGCCAATCAACAAGAATCACCAAGCAGAAGATGGACCTACCACCACTTGGATGGACCTACCTCTGAACCTTCCGGATCTGAGAGGGAAAATTCTGCATCACAAGTGATTGTCCCTACTGTCGAACTCTCAAGTGATGAAGATGAAGCTCAGACAGGTATAGGTGAAAACCTGAGGAGATATCCTCTTCGAGCACGTAAGCCTAAACTTTATCCTGATATGATTTCTTATTTTTGTTCTAACTGTGAACCAGATTCGTATCAATCAGCAGTTAATGATGTTAATTCTGAAAAATGGAAATTAGCCATGAAATGTGAAATCGTTAGCTTAAAGAAAAATCATACTTACATCCTTGTAGATAAGCCCAAAAATGCAAATATTGTTAAGAACAAATGGGTGTTTAAAATTAAAAAGAACTCAAATGGGGAGATTTCCAAATTCAAGGCTAGGTTGGTTGCAAAGGGTTGTAGCCAAAAGTATGGGATTGATTATAATGAAACATTCTCACCAGTCGTTAGATATGGTTCGCTCAGACTTCTTTTTGCATTGGCTTGTGAGCTTGATTTGGAAATGAACCACATAGATGTAGAGACAGCGTTTCTCAATGGGGACTTACATGAGACCATTTATATGGCCCAACCCGAGGGTTTTATCAGAACAGGTGAAGAAAACAAAGTTTGTATGTTAAAAAAGTCAATCTATGGGTTAAAGCAAGCGTCTCGAAATTGGTATGAAAAAACAAAAGTAGTTTTCTTTAGATTGGGGTATAAACAGTGTGATTATGAGCAGTGTATATTTTTCAAAGTATCCAAACAGTCAATTATAATTGTTGCCTTGTATGTTGACGATTATTTCGTGTTTTTCAATGATTTTAATGAGTGGAATTGTTGAGCGAGCAACGTAGTGGGAGAAATATAAACGACGTTTTATAGAACGTAATAACTGATTTTATTAGGGGAACACGTTTTCACCGTGAGGTTAACATGGAGAATGATAAGAGGGTGGATAAAGACGGTGGATAATACATATGGATGCTATTCGCAACACAACACGCCCCCTCGAATTTAGCATTCATTGAAATTCGAATTAGCATTCACAATACAAGTATTATAATAATGTTAACATATTTATGCTACGAAATACAAAACTTTTCACAGAACTCAAAATTAAATTTCAAAATCAAATTATAAAATATGACATGGCAAATATATTAATTTTTGAGTCCAAACAGTTCGACTTGGTGAGAATGCTTAATTTTTCCTAATGGCTTAGTCAATCCATCGGCTGGATTATCATGAGTAGATATATGATTGACAACAATATCCTTTTTCTTGATATGGTCTCTAATGAAATGATATCTGAGGTCAATATGTTTGCTCCTCTGACTAACTATATCGTTTTTAGCTAAATCAATCGTTCCTAGATTATCGCAATAAATGAGAGTAGGACATTTAGCTGAATCAAGTTCGAAATCAGAAATCAATTGTCTCAACCATAAAGTTTCTTGTACACACAGAGCTAAAGCCATGTATTCTGCTTCACAGGATGACATTGCCACAGATTTCTGCTTCCTACTTGTCCATGAGATCAAATTATCTCCAATTTTTGTACAACTACCACTAATAGAGAATCTATTGGTAAGTTCGTTGCCCCAATCGGCATCGCTAAATGTGATCAAGTCAGTTTTGACATCATTATTCTTGGCATATTCCACTTTTAAATTCAAAGTACCTTTAAGGTATCTCATAATTCTTTTCACAGCTATCCAATGAGGTTTCTGAAAGTTTTTATTAAATCTACTTACAGTATTCACTGCAAATAAGATGTCTGGCCTTGAAATTTGCGAGATGTAGAGAAGTGATCCCACTGCCTCTTGGTAGGGTATATTCTTGTTGAATGGTTCTTCATCCGCTTGGTCGTCAGCCTTCTTTGTGATAAGGTGTTTTCCAGCGTTTATTTCCATTGGTGTGGATGCTGGATTACAGTCGTCCATATGGAATCTGTTCAAAGTCTTTCGGATGTACTTTGTTTGGCTTAGCCAGAGTTTGCCATTTGTACGGTCTCTCGAGATCTCCATGCCTAGACAATTTTTTATTTCGCCTAAATCCTTCATCTCGAATTCGCTTTTGAGTTTTTGCTTGATTTCGTTTTTAAGAGAATCATTACTTGTAAGAAGGATGAGATCATCAACCCAGAGAGCGATTATGGCAATTCCACCATTTCCCTGATAACGATAAATACAAGGATCAGCTGTGGAGCGTTTCAGGTTTAGTTCACGTAGTACTGCGTCAATCTTGGTGTTCCAACAACGTCCTGCCTGGCGTAAACCATACATTGATTTATGTAATTTCCACACTTTATTCTTCTCATGTGGTTTCAGAAATTCAAGTGGAGGTTTTGCATATATTTCTTCTGGTAGTTCACCGTAGAGGTATGCAGTCTTGACATCTAGATGGTCTATGTTAAGGTTTTTTTCAACAGCTAATGAGAACAGGAATCTTAGTGATGCATATTTGGCAACGGGGGAATAGGTTTCGTGAAAATCTAAACCTTCCTTTTGGCTGCAGCCACGTACAACAAGACGGGCTTTAAAACGTTTTTGGTTACCTTCGTCTTTGATTTTATAGACCCATTTTGTTGAAAGTGATCGTTTTCCTGGGGGTAAATCTACAATCGTGAAGGTGTGGTTCTTCTTAAGAGAAGTGTACTCTTCTTCCATGGCCTTCCTCCATTCATGGGAGTCTTCACTTTCAATTGCCTGTTTGTATGTACAAGGAGTATCTTCTGAAGGATATCCTTCTGCAAAATACGTGATGAATCCAGGAAATTCTCTAGGCTTAGGCTGCCTTGATGATCTTCGTGTAGCAACTTCTGAGGTAGATGGTTGTTGAGGATCATATTCGTTCCCATCAGGTAGCCATGAAGACGAAAGGTCTTCATAAGTTGTTTCTGGATCATAGCCATCAGACGGAGAGGTTTCTTCAGAGTCAGTGGACAATGATTGGTCGTCATGAGACGGAGTCGTGTCGTCGTCATTCACAGTGATGTGTGGGATTTTGTTTGGGGTTGCAGTGCTTGGCTCTATTGGAGACGCAGGCTTATGAGATTTACTCGTGGTCCCAACTCGTTCATCCTCTAAAAAATGGACGTCGCGACTTATTGTCACCTCCTTAGTGAGTGGATTTATTAGTCGATATCCTTTGGTGTCTGAGCAGTACCCTGTAAAAATCAACTTTTCAGATTTTGGGTCCCATTTTTTGCGGCGCTCTTTAGGAACGTGCACCATGGCGTTGACACCAAAGATTTTCAGATGTTCTAAACATGGTTGTTTTCCTTCCCAAATTTCATAGGGAGTTTTTCCATTTAAGGCACGCGATGGTGATCTATTGGTCAGGTAAGCAGCAGTTGAAATAGCCTCTGCCCAATATTCTTTACCCAAACCAGCATCGAGTAGCATAGTTCGCGCTTTTTCAACGAGCGTTCGATTCATTTTTTCCGCAGTGCCATTCTGCGGTGGCGAGTATCTGCAGGATTTTTGATGACGTATACCTGATTCCCTTAAAGTTGACTCAAGACGTTTGTTGACGTATTCAGTACCATTGTCGGTACGGAAACATTTGACTTTCCCCTCCTTTTGACGCTCGACCAAGCTCATGAATTCCAGGATACAATCAGGAACTTGTGATTTGTTTGTGAGGAAAAATACTGTCACATATCTAGAATGATCGTCTATAAGCGTTAGGAAATAGGAACTACCACCAATGGATTTGTTTTCCATTGGGCCACAAAGGTCAGAGTGAATCAAATCAAGCACATTTTGGGTACGGTTTCCTCTACTTTTAAAAGGAAAACGAGCTTGTTTCCCCATCAAACAGAGCTCACACT
Source organism: Stenodema calcarata (assembly GCA_963920205.1). Lineage (NCBI taxonomy): Eukaryota > Metazoa > Arthropoda > Insecta > Hemiptera > Miridae > Stenodema > Stenodema calcarata. The sequence continues at coordinate 130,103 of OY986059.1, forward strand.
TGCCAGACATTCTGGTGACACCACTTATGCCAGTAGAATTATTCTTGAGAAATTCAAGGCCTTTCGAATTTAGATGGCCCATTCTTCGGTGCCAAAGATCACTCTTATCAGGAGCAAAATAAATACAATTCTGAGGTTGTGCGACGTTGAGACGATAAATCCCATTTTCTTCTCTGGCAGTGGCAAAAATCGAGCCACGTTCGTCATATATTTGTCCTCCATCTTTGTTAAAGACGATTGTGTTGCCCTTTTTTACTATTTTGCTTACCGAGAGTAAATTTGCAGCAGCATCTGGAATGTATAAAGTTTCTGTAACATCAACTTCAGTGTTTTGGCCAGAGTTACCGATAACGTTCATGTTTACAGTCCCACTTAGCTCAGCTGTCAAATTTTCGTTATTGACAGATGTTATTTTGGTTGTAGTTGGAACAACATTAGTAAGGGCTTTGTTGTTGTTTGTGATGTGGGATGATGCACCGGAATCTAGAAACCAATCACCTTTTGGGCCAGAGGGCGAGGCGGAAAAACAACAAGCCAAAAAAGCCTTTTTCTTGCCACCCTTATCAAAATCAGATTTTGGATGGTCCTGTTTAGAACCAGACTGATGGTTATGGTCAGGTATATATTTGTTTCTAAAACATTTATTGGCAGTATGACCGACTTTAGAACAAATTTGGCATTTAGGTTTGAATTTTTTTGTGAGGAGAGCTTTTTCTTCATGGGAACTTGAGGATGCAATTTCTAACTTGCTAAAATCTTGTAATAATTTTACTTTTATTGCATCGCCCGTGATTTTTGTACCTGAGCTCTCAAGACCCATAACTAGAGGTTTGTACTCCTCCGGGAGGCCAGCTAGTAACAAAGTACCAACCCATTCGTCGTCCACTTTGAACTCGATCTCGTTGAGTTTGTGGGCCGTGGTTAAAATATGGTTACAATATTCTTCAATATTGTTGAAGTTTTCGAGTTTGGCTGTAACCAATTGCCTCAACAGACCGACTTTCCTCGTTAGACCCGAATCTTCAAATGCCCGAGTCAATGAACTCCAAGCTTCCTTAGCTGTATTTGCAGCCTGTATGTGTGGGTAATTGACCTTATCTATTGAAAGAATCAGTTCCGAAAGAGCTTTACGATCCTTTTTCGGGTCAACAACGGTATCTTTTTGGGGTTCAATGCATTCCCAAAGATCCTTCAAGACAAGAACTGCCTTAACTGATATTTTCCATGACGTGAAATTTTCCCGTCCAATCAGCTTTTCAATGTGCATCGAAGGCGTAGAGGTCATATTCGTTCGATTTGGTTTATTATAGGATAAACGGCGAACACTTACCACAGATCCGTAGCCGTACACTGATTAGCCTACGAACACAGGGGACCGCGACTGTTTACTGACGCACTGACTTAAATCGTTGTTTATAAAACGTCTTCTGGGCAATCCATAACCTGTTGAGCGAGCAACGTAGTGGGAGAAATATAAACGACGTTTTATAGAACGTAATAACTGATTTTATTAGGGGAACACGTTTTCACCGTGAGGTTAACATGGAGAATGATAAGAGGGTGGATAAAGACGGTGGATAATACATATGGATGCTATTCGCAACACAACAGGAATCGTCTCAAAGATGAACTCAGTTCTAATTTTGAAATTAAGGATCTGGGTACTCCCAGTCAAATTCTTGGAATGACTATCGAAAGAGACAGGTCTAAAGGGATATTCAAAATTCATCACAAGCAATATATTAGGACTTTGTTACAAAAATTTGGTATGTTGGAGGCAAAATCAATATGAAGCTTGAAAAGGCTTCCAAAACTGAAACTGATGTCCCTTATCAGGAGCTAATTGGTTGTTTGATGTACTTGAGCATTACTTGCAGACCTGACATAGCTTATTGTGCGTCTTTTTTGAGCCAATTTAATTCAGCTCATGACCAGTCTCATTGGGTCGCTGCAAAGCGAGTGCTCCGATATTTGAAAGGCACGGTTGAGCACGGTCTTGTTTTTTGCAAGACAAATGAACCAGTATTATGTTATGTAGATGCAGATTGGGGAAATGACGTTACTGATAGAAAGTCATATTCAGGATTTGTTTTTAAAATGTCGGGTTCAGCTGTACACTGGGAGAGTAGGAAACAAAGGATTGTTTCTCTATCCTCCACAAAGGCTGAATATGTTTCTCTGAGTGATGGTGCTAGGGAAGCAGTGCACCTGACATACTTGTTACAGGATTTAGTTGGTAATTTGGACATAATATTATTTCTTTTTAACTTGTTCCTGAATGTAATGGTATCTGATATGTATATGCTTACTTCTTTTAGTAGTAACATTTTCAGTTAAAGTAATAGCACTTTGATTGTCACAATAAATAGTGAATCCATTTTTGGGAATTAAACTCTTATATATTATATAAGAGTTTAATTCCCAAAAATGGATTCACTATTTATTGTGACAATCAAAGTGCTATTACTTTAACTGAAAATGTTACTACTAAAAGAAGTAAGCATATACATATCAGATACCATTACATTCAGGAACAAGTTAAAAAGAAATTTGTTCAAGTTGAATATTTGTCAACAAAAGAAATGTTAGCTGATTTTTTAACTAAAAGTGTGGCAAAAGATAAACATGTTCTCTGTTGTAAAGGAATAGGCTTACATTAAGATTTTTTTATTCGTGTATCGTTTAATAATAATCAAATATGTCTAGTATGTCAAATATGTAAGCTGGTTTATTCTTTAGTTTAAGCAATTTATTTGTTCGCTTTTGAAACAAAGGGAGAGTATTGGAATTATTGTTCCATACGCGAAACTAGCGCTCATTTGAGCGACTTCTACTTCTTCCTCTTTACCTTTGATTACGACTGTTATCCATCTCTTTTCGTTCATGTCTCGTGGTACCGTTTTTGCGTTCTCTTCTACATTTTGTGTTTTTGATTAAAGTTATTTCTTTAATTACTGAAGAACGATTCTTTCTCCACTACTCGTTGGTTCTTCCACTCTAGCCACTCTAATAATAACTTCAAAAACCCGGTTTTTCACCCTTACCTGTTCCTCTTCTCCTTAATCAGTTAGGCCTTTTCATCTTCACGGATTGACTTGAAATTTTGCACAGAGCTTCATTTCAACATCAGCCAGTGCCTTTTGAAAGGTTTAACCCATTATCTCAACCCAAAAAACTTTTAGAAACAAACAAATTGAAATTTAGGCTAATTTTGGCAACTTTGACGAGTCTACAGCCTGGGTAACCGGACCAATCGACTTGAAATTTTGCATAGACCTTCTTTATAACATGACCCACTTCAACAACAAAAAGATGTGATACCCCCCCAAAAAACACTCCGTGTAAAAATCCGCCTCGCAAATATCATTCTACAGAGGCCGGAAAAAGTTATGATATCCACTTTCCCCGCCCGCCCTTTTCCTCATTAAGGAGCTAAGTATATGAAAAGCTTAACCACTAAACAAGCACCGTACCCCTTTCGAAATCCCCCCTTGGCGCTATTGCGCGACGTTTTTATTACTTCCACAAGCAACTAATACTTGTATAAAAAGTTTGTATTTGTAGTACTTTTATTACTTTCACTACAAACCTGATCCTCCTTCCCCTAACCACCACCAAGTATTAGTTCTATCATTCTATCAACTTCCTCTCTATTCTGTTCTAGGGAAGGCCTCCTCTTCATTCATCACTTCTTTTAAGTTTTTTTTTTATCTGTCTAATGAAAAAAAAAAGAGTATAATTGGCGTTGAGTTTAAAAAAGAGGGAGTAGAATGTACGAGAAGAGGAGAATCTCTGGTAATCCTACTAGTGGGTCTATGATTTACAATCAGTGGTTTTGAATTCGAATAGGTTCATCCCACGCCATCATCAACTTATTACCACCTTGTTCGGCAGGAGGAATAATAAATACCAACATTTTTGTTTCAGGCGGTCATCGCTACGCTCTTCTTCACGTCTAGATGTTCCTCTCCGGCTGACGACTTTGACGACTACGATGACTACGAAGAAGCCCAAATTCCACTGATGAGCGAAAAAGGAGCCGTCGCCACGTACACAGACCTGACAACCATCACGGCCACCAATGCTTTCGGCAGCTGTTGATGGAAAAACGCCAAGACTGACATCGTCACATTATGACTACTCAGCAAACATTGAAGAACCTACAAACCGTTTTGAAAACATTCAATCCATTTTCTCGTTACAGTTCCTTCCTGAATTCTCAATGGTTTGACATTCAGTATAAGCTGGGATATATCGAATAATGAATAACGCGAAGGACGAGCTCAATTATGAGTGATGTCATTAACTTGTATATTTGTACAGTGAAAATTTGATTTGTACAATGATTTTGTAAATAAAATTATTCTATTTATAATTGATTGGAGTTTGATTTCATTGAAATTTATGGGCTGGGTTTCCTCTGAAAATTTACTTCTGTACACAATACCAAAGCTGGAATCGGTGCAAGGACTTCTCAAAAAAATATGGTCAAGGCAAGAATCACTGGGAACTCTCATAACATCATTAATCAAAGATACGAACCCGTACTCTGCCATCATGTTCAAGTACTCCAATGGAATCGTTGATGATTTCAGAATATCTATATTCATATCACCTTCCAACACGTTGATAAACAGAATTGGAATTGTGTTGCAAATGAGAGTCTAAACTATCCAGAAAACTCAAAGAACTTCTATCATGGGAAACATAAATCGCAGTTATATCCACAGATATTTGCTTCCCACAAATAGTATTTATATAAATTGAATTACAGTGATCAACAACATCAGTAACCACTGGGGACACCACCAAATCATTCCTAATGAACACCGAAACTCCCTCTGCCTTATTGATATGAAACGAACTCAATAACTTGTACAACCCGGCAACATGAAAATGAGCTGATCAGCATTCCAAGTCTCCGATAAAATAATAATATGCACCTGAAATTTAATTGTCTCAATAAACGTCAAGAAAACATCAAAGAATTTTTTCAGGCTACGAATATTCTGATTAATAATATTCAAACCACCAGCTTTAATCAGACTAAACTCCACCTCTTCTATAGTTAAACAGCGGACGGTTTCAACATTTTGAACGGAATCTTAAACTTCTCCCAGAGATGAATCCTTACCTAGAAAACCATAAAAAACGAATGATAAACATATTTAAACATAACCTGGTAAAACCCAATGAATAATTTGGCAACTCGTAGGGCTAGTGAAGTTGCTAAGTGTAGTGGACTGTATTTTCTATAGTTTAGGATTGTACTGTAATTAATAACTAGGGACTAGAGTCTGTGATATGACTAGGGAAATTGGAATAAAAATAAATAGTAATGATTTTCACCTAGTTTATTAAAGGTAAGTAAGGTAACTGGTGATACGATGATTGGTGATAGTAGTATAGGAATATTCATTCTGGCGCACCTACTTAAACCTCTGATAAAACTTTTTACCACAAAAACATCAGAACACATTTTTTATCACAAAACATCAGAACCAGTGACTTTTTCCATTAATCGACTTAAATCCCTGTTAAAACTTTTTTTATCACAAAATATCATAGCCTTTTCACGGTAGTCCGGCGACTTTTTTAAAAATATTTTTTCATCAGAAACTCTAGTAAACTCTAAAAATTAGGAAAAAATTTAAAATTAGGGGTCGATATTTTTGAAATTTAGCTCCCTCTGATGTTTTCACTAGAAAAAAAGAAAGGGGTTAGTTAAAAGGATGGGGAACAGGATAAATAGTATCCATAAGAATAAGTGGGTGGATAATATAAAAAATGAGGGGTTAGTTAAAAGAATAACTTTTATAATAAAATGACAACGCTTGAAATATATAAGAACGCCGTTAAAAAATCAAACTACTCATCTTTCAAGGATATTGAGAAAGGGACTTATACCATCTTGGAAAATTTTATAAAAGACACTGAATATGGAGAAACAGTGGTAGTAAAAATTGCTTATGATGACGACGAGATATGCTTGTTTTTGCCTAAAAGAATATCAGGGCGACTTCTTAAACATGTCAGAAACAACCCAGGAAGTCACCCTGAAAAACTCATTTATAAAGGAACTGACAAAAAGTCAAACGCTTTTTTAATTGACTTTGCGTGAATATTATAATTGTTTTTCATAGCGTTTTAAGGGTAAATTTACCCTTAAAACAATAATTTATACTAAGTTGTTTTCCAAGACCCGGTAAATTACCGGGTCTAAAAAAAGGATCTCTTCAATAAAAATGTCTCATCCATATTTACAATTTTCACTTAAGCATATCGAATTCATTGAATGTTTCGCATATATCGATAGAAATAAAGATATGAAAGTGTACAGGTTTATTGAACAACTAGTATACGGAGAAATCACCGCTGATAAAATTTTAAATTTTAAAACACAGTTGAAAAATGTAGGGGTTGAAAAATTCGTAAATACCATTAAAAAAACAATGTCTGAAGAACCGGTAAAAGACGTGAAATGTAAAAGGAAAAGTAAAAGGAAAATCGACGAAACAATGTTGGAGAATTATGTCATTCGTAATAAACGAGATAAGAAATTTCTACAAGAGTTGAACGTAAAGATTTTTTTAAACATGATCCCTACTAAAAATATAATTGTGGACGATGGTAATATTGTCGATATAAAATTACCTTGATCTAATTGTTCGTTTTAATGAGGAATCCTCATTAAAACACATTGAAAATAAAATCTCCTTCATATTCCAAACATCCTGAGCTTTTAGCAACAGTATCGAAACTGAAACTCAAACGCCTTCTTCAGTTCGGCTTTAACCTCATTATAATACAATTTTCTAAGTTGATCTTCAGTAGCATTTTTAGGAACCTTAATCTTATCTTCATTAAGAAAAACCTTTATTTCCTCCTTTGTACGGAGCGGTGGTTTACCATCGACACCCAATAAACGTTCTTTTAACAACCGTTTAGAAAGTCTATACTCCCTCAATGCACGTTGAATCTCGTCTAGTGCGTCACAGTTTCTATCATAAAATCGAAATTCAGGTGTCTTTACAAACTTCCAGAAACCTCCATGTTCATCACATATATCTAATGCCTCGTCGTTTAAAACCATATCTCTTTATTTATTATAGAATATATTCTTTTAACTAACCCCTCTATTTCATTTTCCATTTTCTTTTATTATTTCTTCAAGGTGTGTTTTAAACTTGTCTCTACTTATGTTTATTTCATAGTGCCCCCAAGCCAAAGTATCTATGCCATTTTCCAATATAAATCTTTTATCATCATGAGCGGAAAGAGCTTTCTTATTCTGTTGTACTGTGGACACATCGTGTTTTTTCGATTGGAATAATATCTGTTTCTGATAGTTTGATTCTTTAAAGAATAAACATCTTTTATAATCCTCAAAACTTAAACCTTTATCAACGACATTTTTCTTTACTCCTTTAGATTTTTTCTTCACATCATTAGTTTCGAATATTTTAAAAGCGTAGCACTTTGGACGAAGTCCAATAAACTCATCTATAATCTTACCTTCTACCTCATCTTTAAATTTCCCCAACACTTTTTTATTAACTTGTGGAACGTTGTAAACATTATTTTTTGGGTAGTCGGAAGTATCGAAATGATCCAACATATTTTTCATATCATTATAAAAATCATCCGTTTTTATTTCCATCATTAAACTATCTGTATCTCCGTATAATAAATTTACATCACTTTTATATTGTTTTTTAACCGTGTTGTAATAAAAATCATACATACAAGTTTTGGAAATGTCTAGAATACTCATACCAATGAAAATTGGTTGTTCAAATGTGATATTTACTTTTTCCATGTGTACAGCCGCTAAGTTTTCGGAAAAAATAGTTCTACCTTTAAAGTTTGGTTTTGAAATTAGTTTTTCCAATTTCAATCCATCAGAACAAAGCCTAATATCCACATGTTTACGCACATTCATCATTGTCCTCCCAAATACACTATTGTTCATAAGTTTAAAAAAGTCTTTTTCGAATGGTGTTTCGGCTTTTGCTCTAAGATTTGTATTGTAATCAATATAGCTTTTTAACCAAGCACTTTGGTCAAATTCTAAAACCTTATGAATTTTTTCTAATTTCATTCCTAGTTGTAAATACTGTTTTAACGTAATGTAATGGATAACGTATTTTTTCTTATCATACAACGTGTTTAAAAGTTTTGGTAGTTTTTCATTTTCATAGTTATTTTCAGGGGCTAAAGGAAAATCAGAGTGTAAATCGTGGAGTTCTTGAGGATATTTTAAATCAACTTCTAAAATATAGCCCTTGGGCGAATCATCAGGAATGGATTGTATATCGAACTTATCTAGATCCGTTTTCCATTCAAAATTTCCATAAGGTAAAAATTTACTCATCGCCCAACCGTAAAGATTATTTGCATCCAAGTATTCAATGAAAACAGATTCTTTTTCTTTGTTGAATTGATCTCCCATATATTTATTATTGGCTTTCGCGTATCGTTTTGAACATTGAGAAATTCCACCTCTTATTCCATTTTCTATGAGTAAAATCTTATCATAATCCGTTAACAATTCAATCTTTTGTTTGGTCATTCTCAACATGCAATCCCAAGCGAAACCTGGTGTTGTATAGTACCAAGCGGAATCTAATTTATATTTTTCTAAAGATATTTTTCTAAAGTTTTCCATGATATCCGCTAACAAAAGAACATCAATTTTATTGTAAAGTTCTGTAAATTCCCCCAAATTTTTAATGTTGAATGTAGACCAAATTTCTAGAGCATTTTTATAATCATTTTCTTTAACATTTTCTCCAGTGAGTTCACTGTAGAATTTCTCTATAGGTGGAAGGATAGTTTCTCGATATTTTTCAACAGAATCCATATACTCATATGGATAAGCTAATTTTCTAGTAATTAGTTCGAGATGTTCTTTTGGGAAATACTTTCTTATTTCCCTAAATTGATTTTTAGTTAAACTTTTAGCTAAAGAATCTAAAGAAGCAGAAAGAAACTTAAAAGAATCTATGAATCTCAATTCTATAGTCTTTTTCTTTTTGTTGCCATTTTTATCGAGTTCATCACTTTCATAAGCTACCATTTTAGAAAAGGAAATGTACTTCTCTTCACTTTGTGGTAAAAGTTTAATATCGTAATTATCTTTTTCAAATTCTTTAATAAATAGATGTGCATCGTAGCCAGAAAGATTATGGAAAAATACTGGAATAAACTTTGGATTTGTATATTCTAAATTACAAATCGAATGAGCCGCTCCTCTGTACATTCCAGTCAAATGTGAGTGATCCCGTACTTTTATACAATTATCAGGTATATTTTCCTTCGAAACTTCTAATTGTTCAATATATTCATCTGCTTTATCATCATTTTTTTTATCGATAAAGTGTTTAATTGTTTTTCTCAGTACATCATGTCTATTTTCAATTATAGGTGGAAGTTCATTAAATTTTCTTTCACAAATATGACAACTCTCAGCACTATCGTATTCTCTTTGTTGTTCTTCGGTTAAATTTGTCATGGGAATATTAATGTCATAGTATTGTTTCGCCACCATTATGGCATCCTTTTTTATTTTTTCATAAAATACTTTTACCACATCCTGCCCAGAATATTGTACAAGTTTATAATCGTCTACATAGTCTTTCCTACTATCATCTTCGGAATTTTTCATGTAGTAAACAAAACTGTACGGTTCATGTTTTTGAATGGCATTTGTATAACATTCATCGGGATTTGGTTTGCAGGTATCAATCTTTTGTAACGTACATTCAAAATCTGCATAAATTGTAAAAGGTACTTTTAAAGAGTGTCTATAATTTTCAAATTGTAAAATGTTATCATAAGGTTTTGGTAGATCTACTTTAACAGCTTTATGAAGTCCGCAATATTCTTTATGTTCGTTTAATTTAACCTGAGTTCCAAAGCTATTCAAGCACATTTTACATAAATACCTTCTCTTGTGATCTTTTGTTAGCTGACTATGGCCAACCAGTTTCCAAAGATTCTTGATCCAACAATAATGTTCAGTTTCCTTGTTTTTCAAGTACAACAAGTCAATGTGTCTTTCCTTTTCATCTTTCGTTATTTCCAAGGGTACTATAGTATTTCCTTCATTCAGACAGTAAACATTAATGGAAATCCCAGTTCTTTTCTCAAACTTTTTCACATCTGTAAGTTTCATAGGAAAACTGATATCTTTCAACGCTTCGTCAAACTCATGTTCCCATGTTATGTACTTTCCTATTCTATCAGAATCGCGGTCTGCAGGATGTAAAGCCGAAAGAACAGCCCATAGGAAACATTTATTATCTTTATTTTGTACATTTATAATTGCTTTTCTACTTTGTAGAAAATCAGGGAGTTTAATGTAAGACGATCCTCTCAAAGGAATGTACTTGTTAACGTTCAGTTCCAAATGTTTGATTTTGTGAAGTTGCCATTGAGATCCTTTAATTTCGAACGATTCCATTTCATTTAGAATTTTCTGTTTCATTTCATCGTAACAATTTGGTACTTCTGCCGACTGTAATATTATTACGTTTTTAGTTTTGAAATTGAGTTCCTGATACTCCATGTTATTTTTGTTAGTTCCTTTTTTAAATTCTGCGATTAAAACTACATTAACTTTTAGTTTCATTTCTCTAAGTTTCCATTTGAGTAAACCTGTTACGGTCCTTTCAATACTGTTCAGAAATTTGGAAGCATCTTTAAATCCTTTCGTATTTTTAATATCGTAAGTCACCAATCTAGATTTAAATGCAGATTTCTTTTTTTCAACTTCCGTTTTCGGTTCTTTGTTTTTTTCAAATACTTTTTCACTGAACTTAAATACTTTGTGCAATTTTCTCGGTATTACAAATACTGATTTCGCTTTTCTAGGTTCTTTGCTTTTTTCAAATACGTTTTCCCAAAAATTAAACACTTTGTGCAATTTCCTCGGATTTACAAATACTGGTTTCGCATTTTTAGGTTTTCTGATATCCATTGTCCGGTCCGGGTCGTTTTTTCCATGGCTCTTTGACTTTAAATGTCTAGCCCAGTTTTTATAAGTAATGCTAACGTCGCACTTTTTACAATGTCTTCTATCGTACATTTTATTATAGAATATATTCTTTTAACTAGCCCTTCAATTTTTTATTATCCACCCACTTTTTCTTTTTTGCCTATTCTTGTATGGATACTATTTATCCTTTTAACTTACCCCTCACCTTTTTCTTTTGTCTATTATTGGAGAGATCCTTTTAACTTACCCCTCATTGTCAATGAATTCTTAAAAGTAGGTGTATGGCACACACCTTTTTTACTAAAAAATGTTCTAGTCAAATTACTCAAGTATTTCAGTAATCACAGCGTATCTTGAAGGTAATGAGGTTCGAACGTATGCATTTTAGATGAGGAGTTTCTTTTAACTAACAGCATTCAATTTCCCTGTTGAATTATTCGAGTTATATTTTTTTAATGTTTTCAGATTGATTATGATTGATTCCAGTTTGATTTATAAGATAGATGAATGCTAGAGCTATTAAAAATATTATAATTACGAATATCTTATCGATACACAATGAAAGATTCAAACACAACATATTTATTATATGAAAATTTTTTGTAACACCTAGGCGTTCAAACAAACGTTCAAGCGTTCAACCGTCAATCGCTTAGGCGTTCAAACGAACGTTCAAGCGTTCAACCGTCAATCGCTTAGGCGTTCAAACAAGCGTTCAAGCGTTCAACCGTCAATCGCTTAGGCGTTCAAACAAGCGTTCAAGCGTTCAACCGTCAATCGCTTAGGCGTTCAAACAAACGTTCAAGCGTTCAACCGTCAATCGCTTAGGCGTTCAAACAAACGTTCAAGTGTTTATGAAAAAAAAATTTTGTTTTACTATAATAAAGAAATGTCTACTGAAAATCCTGTAGAATTTAAATACATTGACAACCTCCAACAGTTGCAACAGCAATTGTATTATTTGTACGCTCAAGAACAATTGGGAAACAACAATTTTCACAACGAAAAACTAGAAATTGTAAAGTTCGTGATTGATCAGTTGGAAAAGAAAATTGATAGCGAAAAAGGAATAGAATATTTGATAAGAATCGTAAATTGTTTGCCTAAAGATATTGTTAGGAATGCACCTGAAGATTTCAACAAGACAGAGGATGAACAGGATCAGGAAGTAGTTGATGAGATACTGAAAGAAAATTTTGTTGAAATACCTGTGAGAAAAATAAATAGTAGAACGAATTATGGGTTCAAAGTTCGTTATTAATTTCTATCTAGGAGCTTCAGAGCAGAGTTTAAAAGTATTCTAGATAAATATGAGTAAGAAAAAAAAAATAGGTTTTAAGTTTGTTTTTATAGGGATTCCCTATAAAAACGTAATAGATACTAAGTCTTGGAAAAGGAAAGAAAAAAAATGAGGGGTAAGTTAAAAGAATAACTTTTATAATAAAATATAAGATGAATAACAAAATCGTATTACCAACTGAAATTTACATGGAAATCCGAGATAGAGAAGAGGTAATATTTTCTGCGTCATGTAAAAATCAAAGTAGTAATTATTTAAAAACTCTCATCGAAATGTTTTCCCAAGTGTCATCTGTTGAAAATAAAGTGGGAGTGAAAAACTCTATAAAACAAATTGGTTTGAAAATATCTAAAGAACGATTCGAAATTTTCTCAGACACTACAAAAGTGGTAACATCCTGCGCCATTTTAAGTAAAGATTTTTTCTCCGATTACGACTACAGAGATTCTGAAGTTTTGTGTATCGGCATGTCTATGGATATATTTAAATCTTGTTTTAAATACGTTCGTAAAAACGATTCTATAAGAATATCAATAAAAAAGGACAGTTACGATAATTTCCCGAACACGATAGAGTTTACCTTGAATAAAACCAAGGGATTTTCCATTAAATTTACCATCATACAAAACATCGACAATTCGTTTCAAAACGATTTAAAACTAGTCACGTTTATCCCTTCTTTGCAAATGAAAAATTTATTTAAAGAGTTGGGAGGTGTAAAAAAGAACGTAAAAATAGAGTTAACTCCTCAGCAAATTAAACTATCGAGTACCATGATAGATATTGCTGAAAATTGGGTTATTTTACCGGTAGAAACTACCGAGTTTAACAAGGAAATGTTCATACGGTCCGAGTACTTTAAAATTTCGTCTAAAATTTCTTTTTTCAATAAGAAAATTAAGATGAAGATGAACGAAGATGAAGACATTACTTTTTATACAGAAATTATTTTAGACGGTAAAAATTTAGGGGAGATTTATATTAATATTAGAAACGAGTCCAGTTACTTATAAAATAAAAGATTTAAGTGGAGAGGAAATCCTAGGAACTTTTTATCCCGAGGAAAATTACAATTTGGATTTCGACGAAAATGATTTTTGTTTAGCTTATTCCGCGTATTTAGATTACAAAAAGTTAACAAACTCTCAAGACAATTTACCGTATCATGAACCCGAATTTTTCAACAGAGATTATCCGATTTTCAGTATAGATTTAACAGATCAACCTAAAAGTATTTCCGGTGGTAAAAGCAACATCATTTTACACGTAGAATTCAATAAAGCGGTAGCAACACCTTCAGGTGGTTCAGAAGGAACAACGTGCTACGTTGTTTTAGTCAGTGGTTCGAGCTTCGTTTACAATCCAGTCAAAAATACGATAACACAAGAACTTGCTTAAAACCCCGTATTCGACTTTAACGTTAAATAGGGGTAGCGATTCGCTACCCCTATTTAAGAGTTTTGAAAGCTCTTGTTTAAATGTTTTCGACTTGTATTCGACTTGGACGTTAAAGGTGGAGCACGAATCGGCCCCACCTTTAATAGAAATGTAAACTAAAGTAAGAATGTATATTTTTAATGGAGTTTACTCCATTAAAAAAAAGTTTCCTTAAATAAAACATGGAGGATGAAATTTATTGCCATAAATGCAAAAAACAAACAAAAAATATAAACGCGGAAATTGTACAAACCGTGAACGGAAGGTGGAGAATTGCTGCTAAATGTGTGAAATGTAAAACTAATAAAAGTAAATTCATAAAAAATCCGAATGAGGAAACTAACGTAGTTCCTGAAACTGAAGTTATAAATTTATCTGAAAACGAAAAGTTGGAATTTGCGAAGGAATTACATAAACCCGTTAGAAAGAAATTTCAGAAAAGGAAAATTGTTACTCATGGAAAAGATGATCTTTGGGCCGCGGACTTGATTATAATGAAACAATACGAGAATGAAAACAAGGGGTTCGGTTACATGTTGAATATCATTGATACTTTTTCAAAGTACGTTTGGTCAGTTCCATTGAAAAAGAAAAACGGAATGGTAGTTTCAAAAGCTTTCAAAGGAGTTTTGGAAAATGTAAAATCTCATAATCATTCTACTCCTAAACTCCTTCACACGGACAAAGGTTTAGAATTTGAAAATAGACTTTTCAAAGAACTTTTAGACGAGTATAAAATTAAAATGTATCACACGGAAAATTTAGAAAAATCTGCAATCATCGAAAGATTCAACAGAACTTTGAATCAGAAAATGAAAATTCGATTCGAGGTGAATGGAAATAAAAAATGGATCGATATTTTACAGGAATTAGTTAATGAGTACAACAAACAAGACGTTCATCGATCCATTGGAATGACACCTGCTCAAGTCGATGCGAGAAACGAAAATGAAATTCTGAGATATTTATTTAAAAAGAGTGGAAAAAATGTAAAAAAGAAATTTAAAATTGGAAATCGTGTGAGAATTACGATATCAAAGAAAACTTTTGCAAACAAATACAAAACAAATTGGACGAAAGAGATTTTTGAAATAAGTGAGATTTTAGAAACGAGTCCAGTTACTTATAAAATAAAAGATTTAAGTGGAGAGGAAATCCTAGGAACTTTTTATCCTGAGGAATTACAACTCACGAAATTTTAAATATGTTCTGTTTGAACCTTTCATTGTGTATCGATATTATAATTATAATAACTCTAGTTTTTCCTATAAAAACGTACCTTGATAAGAAAAGGGGAAATAAAACAAAATCTTATAATTATTTTTATTGGGAATATCTCAATAAAAACAGAAATAATATTGCAATGTTCTTTGAAGGTGAACTCAAGGTTGGAGCTCACGCGTGAGCTTCAACCTTCACACAACCTTCATGACACTGAGTATCCATTTACGTCTAATGAGTAAGAACTAGGAATGCGATCTTTGAGGACCGCTCTTGTAGGAGCGCTTTGGGTGGGGGAGACCGCTTTTTGCTGACAGATAAACAACCGTTCACGTCACATCGTCCCGATTTCGTATTCAGATAAGCCGTTCCTGAAGGAGCGCTTGGGGGTGGGAGAACACGACCTTCTGATTCAATTCGTTTCCCAAAAATGTTTTATATTCTGCAATCTTTAACATGGATTCCACTCGTAGAACTGTTACACTCACTATGGTACGTTTTGTAACTCTGAAGTTCCAAATAAAAGCCTGAATCTTCAACAATAGCTAGCCACAAATACTCTTTAGGTTGAAACGTTGTGTGCAGAGCGGACCGCTCCTAAAAGATAACTGATAAAATCCGCAGATCGTCTCTGTTATCCTTGAGCCCTATCGATGATGAGTTACGCAACTGGTTCATGGCAGAATTAGTTCAACAGTCGGTAGATTGCGCAAATGAATGCATCACTTAAATTTTGGTAATTGTAAATATAATTGCAGTCTATTTCATTCTGGAACTCTCGAATGAATTCTTCAGATAGTTTTTGGTGAGATGAAATATATCCCCAATTAACTTTATCCTTGAATTCACGAATGAAATTCTCAGATAGTTTTTGGTTAGATGAAATACGTACCCAATCAACTTCGTTTTGAAATTCTCTGATGAAGTCTTCAGATAGTGTTTGGCTAAGTGAAATATGTTCCCAATTAACTTTATCTTGAAACTCTCGAATGAAATTTTCAGAGAGTTCTCTCTTATAAGAAATTAAATCCCAATCAACTTCGTTTTGAAATTCTCTGATGAAGTCTTCAGATAGTGTTTGGGTAATTGAAATACGCCCCCAATCAACTTCGTTTTGTAATTCTCTGATGAAGTCTTCAGATAGTGTTTGGCTAAGTGAAATAAATTCCCAATTAACTTTATCTTTAAACTCTCGAATGAAATTTTCAGTAAGATTTTGATACCTGGAGATCAGGCTCCAATGTACTTTATCTTGAAACTCTTCAATAAAATTTTCAGAGAGTTTTCTGTTATAAGAAATTATATCCCAATGGATAATGTTTTCATAATCTCTTAATGTCTCTTCAGTTACTTTTGAGTACCACGAAGTAGTACCAGAAAGAAAATCTATATTTACTGAAATGTTCATTGCTTGACAAAAGTTGATATGATCAACCGGATGGGTTATTCTATCTCGGATTTCCATGTAAATTTCAGTTGGTAATACTATTTTGTTTTTCATCTTATATTTTATCATTATTTTCTTTCTTTTAACTAACCCCTCATTTTCTTTTGTCTTGGAAAACAACTTAGTATAATATTATTGTTTTAAGGGAAAATTTTCCCTTAAAACGCTATGAAAAAACAATTATAATATTTACGCAAAGTCAATTAGAAAAGCATTTGACTTTTTGTCGGTTCCTTTATAAATAAGTTTCTCAGGGTGACTTCCTGGATTATTTCTGACATGTTTAAGAAGTCGCCCTGATATTCTTTTAGGCAAAAACAAGCATATCTCGTCGTCATCATAAGCAATTTTTACTACCACTGTTTCTCCATATTCAGTGTCTTTTATAAAATTTTCCAAGATGGTATAAGTCCCTTTCTCAATATCCTTGAAAGATGAGTAGTTTGATTTTTTAACGGCGTTCTTATATATTTCAAGCGTTGTCATTTTATTATAAAAGTTATTCTTTTAACTAACCCCTCATTTTTTATATTATCCACCCACTTATTCTTATGGATACTATTTATCCTGTCCCCCATCCTTTTAACTAACCCCTTTCTTTTTTTCTAGTGAAAACATCAGAGGGAGCTAAATTTCGAAAATATCGGCCCCTAATTTTAAATTTTTTCCTAATTTTTAGTGTTCACTAGAGTTTCTGATGAAAAAATATTTTTAAAAAAGTCGCCGACTACCGTGAAAAGGTTATGATGTTTTGTGATAAAAAAAAGTTTTAACAGGGATTTAAGTCGCTTAATGGAAAAAGTCACTGGTTCTGATGTTTTGTGATAAAAAATGTGTTCTGATGTTTTTGTGGTAAAAAGTTTTATCAGAGGTTTAAGTAGGTGCGCCAGAATGAATATTCCTATACTACTGGTGATGTCCTACCTAGAGTGGCCACAAAAAATATTAAACTAACAAACAGGTATATCACAGGAAAGAACTAGGTACTAGGAACTCATGGAGAAGATACAATAAAGGTAAAGCTGAATTCAGTCCTAAGTTGTGTAGAGCGGTAAATAATGATCGATGAAGAAGTTGGGCCCAACTCTGGTAGGTAGAAAAGAGAAGTGTGTGGTAGATCTTGAGTAGAAGAGATGAATAAATAGCTTAGATCTCACCACAATTCCTGAAACCTGAGCTGGGGAGGTGTAGCAACAGGTGGTCAGTGGCTGGCGAGCTGCAAACAGCCAAAGACGAACGATCCGGCGGTGTTTCTTGGCTTGGGGGGGCCGTTAAAAGCAAGACAGACGAACTAGAAACTATATCTTTTGCTTTAACTGGTAACTGGCACGGATGTTCATGGATTCAGGAAATACGTTGGGAAAAACGGTCACTTCTCAGAAGGCTGGTGATTCACTTTTTTGTAGAACTGAAAACTCGCAGTGTTGCTCCATTGCAGATACATAAGAGTTCATGAAGAAGCCGCGAATTTAAAAATAACTAGGCACAACACACGCGCAGTCACCTCACATGAAATACAAGAAAGGATGGTGAACAATATACACAGGTAGAAATAATTTAACATAGTATATATTACATAATAGTTGCATGGAAAAGAAGCATGGAATAGAAGTAGGTGTCTTTATGGAAACAATATTGGGCACAATGATTTGCAGAGGGCGCTCCGATAGCATGAGGGACAAGGAAGCCCACCAAGAAAAAAAAAGGGAAAGAAGACCCCCTCGATGCCAAAATAATAGAACGGCGTAAACACCCAAAATGAGTCGAGTTAATCGGTTATTTCGGACACTCAAACTTCTTAGTCTTCCAGATAATTCCGGTGTTTCGAAGGGTCGACGCTTATGTGAATCTAAAGTCATAAGGTGGTTCAAGTCGGTGATACTCATAGGCCTGGACGAAGAAAGATTCTTCCACTTGAAGTCCTGACAAATTTATACTAATATTCAGCAGCCAGAATAAACGATTATTTTCAGGGGTTCATTGACATAAATTTTAGTCTCAAATTTGCGTGCAGATCTTTAGCTGTAATGTTCTTATGTGATTTGATTAGTTTAAGAACGTTATTCACGATTGCCGAATTTGAAAGTTTAACGACGATCTGACCAGATTGTAAATCTGAGGGAGGTGATCTACCCCTTCTAACGAAGGGTTTCATTCTGTAAACAGAATCAATATCACGCGACTCAAGAGGAACCTGTATTTTGTTTGCAAGTGTTTTGACAAAATCCACTAGTTACCTTGTTCTGTTCTGTGTATGGGCAGCGTCCATGGAGATGGTGCACCATCTCTTGGGTTTCCACTTTTTCATAGTTTTGTTTCTTGAAATAAACACTGAGATATTGATAGTAGCTATAACTACAGAGAGCAGCAGCTACTTCGATGTCGTCGTGTTGCGCAGATACTTCGCGAGAGTGTGGTTACGGGTCCTTTGCCTTGCCCCACTCGGCGAGGATACTCCGCGAGAATCTATTGGTTTTGCTGAGGATGTGAATGAGGGGGGGGGGGGGGGGTGAGAAGAACCGTGAGAATGTGAAAGGGTAGGTCACAGAACCGTGATGAGAAGAGATGTGGCGGCGATGTGATTGGGGGGGGGGGGAGAGATGAACCGTGAGGATGTGAAAGGGGAGGAGGTCACAGGACCCCGATGAAGTGGGGAGGTGGTGAGATGAGATGTGGCGACGATGTGATGGGAGGGGGGGAGGAGAAGAACCGTGAGGATGTGAAAGGGGAGGAGGTCACAGAACAGTGATGAATTTGGGGAGGTGATGAGAAGAGGGCGGGTGGTGACTGTTTGATAAGTAAGGATACAGCAACCACCACCAACACAGCAACCACCACCAATACAGCTACCGCTCTCGTCTTGTGCATTATCATCTGTCTTGTACTGTTCCGAATACATTGTTCGCAAGCTCAATTGTGTATTAATTATTATACGAACCTAAACATGGCGCAATCAATAGGTTTGTGGTGATTTGTGATCAGTGTTTGATCAGTGTTGTGAGTGAAGTGGCGAAAGCCCTGTTGTACCTACTGTTCTCAACTCAGATTTGTTGGGTCGCACGATGGAGTTCATTAAACCCGATCCGTTGGAGATCGATTCGGATGAGTTAGCGAAAAAGTTCGCCAACTTCAAGGATGATTTTCTGATATACGCCACTGCGATTGAGGCATCAAAGAAGTCAAATGCTGTACAAGTTGCTGGACTGAAGAATCTGATGGGTGTGAAGGTTCTGCGCCTCTACAAAACCATTACTTCGTTGAAGCCAGAGGACGAGACTGTTGACGCTGTTTTCAGGGTGCTGGAAACGTATTGCGTGCCTAAAAAGAATGAAACTATGTGTGTTTTTAGGTTCCTGAGTTGTAAACAAGCCGATGGAGAACCCTTTGATACATTTTATGCCAAGCTCAAGGAGCTTGTCACAGCATGTGAATTCGATGCACAGGAAGACAAATTATTGAAGTGCCAAATAATATTAGGCATCAACTGTTCAGCCTCTCGCGAGCGTTTGCTCCGTGAAGACCAAACTATAGACAGGGTTGTTGCGCACTGCAGAGCTGTGGAGGCAGCGGATAAAAACATGAAGGTGATATCAGATTCTCAGTCTCCACCATCGTCGTCGATTCACAATGTGCAGCAGAAACCCAGGAACCACGTTCAGAAAGGATTCACGAGCCCAGCCGGCAAGCCACCTACACCTCAGCCCCTTGGTTCGTTGGGAAACCCTAGACGTCTGGCAAACTGCAACCGATGTGGATATCAGCATGCGTTTCGTCAGTGCCCAGCTTTTGGTCAGGTTTGCTCCCAGTGTAAAGGTAGGAATCACTTGGCTAAAATGTGTAAGCAAAATAAAACATCTTTGCCCAAAACTCATGTGATAAGCGAGGCTAGCTCTGTAGCTATTGACCCACACAACAATTTGTCTAGTCTTGATACTGAATCTCAGTGCGAGTATGATTATGTTGGTAGAGCTGGTGGAAGATCAGTGAAAAGAACACTTTCATAACATAAATTTAATATTATGTTTTATTGTGAAAAGAAACGCAGGATGATTAGAACGAACTATATAAAGAACAGAGAGACATATCCAATATAGAAAAGGAATAAGATGGATGCTACTATCTGATGATATCATGGATCGGGATGGAACTACAATATTTACAACACTCTCCCTTAGTTTCATAAACCGATCCAATATAGCTAGAAAATGACAATTACAAGAAATTTTCTACAAACTAGAAAGAGACAAAATGACCCAAAAAAAACAAAAACAAAGAACTGCAAATATATGAAAGATTGTCCAACTTCACAGCAAGTTTTAATCCAGGCCAATGCCTCTGCAACAGTACAAGTGTTTGGCCTTTGGAACACTTTTTGTCAAAAAATCGGCCAACATTTCATTAGTGGACAAATAATCAATCTTGATTATACCATTCTCAAATTGATCTCTGACATAATGGTAACGGATATGAATATGCTTAGTTCTTTTGCTTGAAACATCACTTTCTGCCATTTTGATGGCACCATTATTATCGCAGAAAAATTGTAAGCCAGTAGAAGGTATCAAAATATTACAAATTGGCATTTCACCAAGTAAATCAGTAGCAAAATTATAGATGAAAACAGCTTCTCTTGCACCATCACTAAGTGAAATATATTCTGCTTCAGTGGAGCTTCTAGACACTATTTTTTGCTTGCGATTTTCCCAATGAATTGCTGAACCCGACATCAAAACAACAAACCCAGAATAAGATTTTCTATCTGAAATATCATTTCCCCAATCAGCATCTACAAAAAATTTCAAAGGTTGATGCGTTGCATGATAGTCAAGACCAAAACTCATTGAGCCCTTCAAATAGCGTAATACATGTTTTGCTGCAATCCAATGAGTTTTGTCATGAGCAGTATTAAACTGACTCAAATAAGAAGCACTATAAGCAATATCTGGTCGACAAGTAACACTGAGGTACATTAAAGACCCAATCAATTCCTGATATGGGATAGACATGTCACAATTTTTAGGTTTTTCCAATTTTAAACCAGGCGGAAGAGGAGTGCCTACCGGCTTTGAGTCGAGCATACCAAACTTTGATAGTAAATTCAATATGACATATTGTACATTGTACAACTTGTTGTGAATTTTAATGTTTTCTTTTGACCTTTCAATGGTCATTCCCAAAACCTGCTTTGCAGTCCCCAAGTCCTTAATTTCAAAATGTGATTTCAAATTATTTTTCAATTTTGGTTTATTATCTTCGATAATGAACCATTGGAATCGCCCAAAGAAAAAAAAATTTTAACCCCCCCTCAAAATTTGTTGGTTTACGTTTCAAGATACGTAGATTCAGAAAATCGAATAAAAAAAAATCCGTCCGTCCGCCGTACGCCGTACGCCGTCCGCCGTCCGCCGTCCGCGCCACTTTGCCCAGTTAGCGTTGAGTTAAAATTACGAAATTTTTTTTATGGGTTTCGACCAACCCCACAATGGTCCTCGAAACTTTTCATAACCCTAGGTCAAGGGGAAGGGGTTCAAAACGAATTTTGAAAATTTGAAAATCTCATATCTCGAAAAATTCATATAGAACGGTATGTTTTTTATTTCATATTTAGATAGAGTTTGTTCCGTAGAATTTTTTAAGACCATCTGCAGCTGTGTACGACCAGCCGTTCGTTCACAATGACGGCTCAAAGATTGTGCCTCACAACACGATCGTGACTCAAACTGTTGAAATACAGGTCCATTTTCATACTAACAAGCTCTTTGGAACATCATATGGCTTAAGTGATGTCGAGTTTGTTGTTCTGAGGTGCGTTTTGTGCTACTGAAATGAAGGTAATTTCGAATGTTTGTTGGTAGGTACTTCTTTTATAGAAAAATTATTACCGACATAGTATTAAAAACCCCAGAATTATATCGTATTAATTGATCATAATTAATAATAATTATTATTAATAATAAATACGAATTATTAATACCTAACAATAAATTATAATAATTTTCACTAGGTACTTGATAAAATTGTTAATAATTAGTGATAATTGATAATAATAATTAATCTAACATTTAGGATATAGACATTCAGACCTAGTGATCTAGACAGAAGGGTGATCTGTACAAAGAAGATAATGAACCGTTGTGTCAAGAATTTGCAGAGTTTTTTGCATTCCTCAGGATTATTGTGGAAGACTATATAATCGTCAACGTATAACGCAATAATCATGACCGAGTCACCATTAATTTTGTAAAAGATACAACATTCATAGGCACTGTTGTGAACATATGTTGCTGTTTCCTAGCTATGCGTTTGTAAACTTATTTTCCAAATTTATTCATATCATTTATACGTAGGATTTTAAGTGGAATAAAGCCTATAATTCTACGGCTTTCTTCATTACAATTTATTCCACTTAATAAAACTACAATGGACAAATATCTTCGTCCCGAGCGGCTCTCAACCGACCCATCCTCAAGTTGTGCTCAAGAAGATTACATGCATTGGAAGGAAACATTCGTAAACTTCCTGGATGAAATGAACACTCCAGAGAATCCGGTACAAGAAAAGGTAAAGTTAAAAGTGCTTATTAACTTCCTGAGTTCTTGCATTTATAAATTAGTCAAAGACAAGCCTGATTTTCAGACGACTCTCGCAGCACTTGACGGGATTTACATTAAGCCCAAAAACGAGATTTATGCTCGACATTGTGTAGCGACTCGGAGACAAAACCCTGAAGAGTCTGTCGATCAATATTTGCAGGCCTTACACGTCCTTGGACAAGAATGTTCGTTCCAAAATGTTACAGCTGAACAATATAGGAATGAGTATATCCGCGATGCATTCATAGCAGGACTGACCTCTTGTATGATCCGACAACGCCTTCTTGAGAATTTGACGCTCACGCTCACTCAGGCAACTGACCAAGCTAGAGCTTTAGAGAGGGCCCAACTTAATGCTCTCAATTACTCGCAACCCAGTGGTAGCTTTTCCGCAGCAGCTAGAGGCTCAGAAAATGGTTCGACCGAGGAACTCAATACAACTGCTGCTCTCTACAAGTCCTCATGTTATTTTTGTGGAGGTAAGCGACATCCAAGAATCAAATGTCCAGCCAACGGGGAGACTTGCAAAAAATGCAACAAACTAGGTCATTATTCGTCCGTTTGCAAGAGTAGAGCTGTTCCCAAAAGGTCAGGGACAAATAAAACTATTGGAGCCACATTAGCTGCTTCCGCATCCGTATCCCTAAGTAAGGCAACAGTTCCAGTCAGGATCAATAATTTCCGCTGCTCAGCCTTAGTTGACACAGGAAGCACATCTAGCTTCATAGATGAAACCCTACTGAACAAGTGTGGTGCCCTATCCAAACCCTCCAATGAAAGGATAACCATGGCTAGCTCTACTCTCTCTTCCAAAGTAGAAGGATATTGTGAAGTGAGGGTGGCCCTTCAAGGACACACATATGAGAAAGCACAGCTCCTTATCATGAAGAACCTTTGCACAGATGTCATAATAGGCCATGATTTACTTTCAACTCACTCCACACTTGAGATGAAATTAGGAGGTCCGAACGCGCCCCTTCTAATTTGCAATATAGCCGCTGCTGCCGTACCACCTGTGTCACTCTTCACTCATTTATTGCCTGACTGCCGGCCCATTGCTATCAAATCCCGACATTATTCCAACGAAGATGCGGAATTCATTAGATCGGAAGTTCAGAAACTTATCGACGAAGACGTCATTGAAGAGAGTAACTCTCCATGGAGAGCCCAGGTCCTAGTTGTTAAGAGTGAAGTTAAAAAAAAAAGAGGATGTGCATAGACTACTCCCAAACCATCAATAGGTACACTCAGTTACATGCTTACCCTATTCCGAAAATCGAGAAAATTATTGAAAAAGTCGCAAAAAATAACTACTTCAGCACTATCGACTTAAAATCAGCATACCATCAAGTACCTATTTTGGAAAGTGAGAGATTATTTACAGCCTTCGAGGCCGATGGTGTTCTCTATCAATTCAAAAGGATTCCATTCGGTGTAACCAACGGTGTGCCTGCCTTTCAAGAATTCATTCATAAGATCATCAGGAAAGAGAAATTGAAAGAAACCTATGTGTACCTTGACGACGTCACAGTCTGTGGTGAAACAAAGGAAGATCATGATGTGAACCTTAGAGCTTTCTTTGCAGTCGCCAAAAAGTATAATTTAACTCTGAATGAGGAAAAATCCAAATTTTCACAAACAAACATTAATTTACTTGGTTACAACATAGTGAATAACACGGTTAAACAAGATGAGGATCGCTTACGACCCCTTCGTGAGATGCCAACCCCTAGCGATATGAAGCAACTACGAAGAGTCATGGGTATGTTTGCTCATTTTTCAAAATGGATCCCTAAGTTTTCCGAAAAGATTCGCCCACTCGTATTAGCCAAATCGTTTCCATTATCAGAACACTTACAAAACATCATAGCAACATTAAAATCCGACATTTCAAAAGCAGTATTGACAGCGATAGATGACAAATTACCCTTCATAGTCGAAACAGATGCATCAGACTTTGCTATTGCAGCCACTCTGTCACAAGAGGGTCGACCCGTCGCCTTTTTCTCAAGAACACTCTCGGAATCTGAGCAGCGACAGCCGTCCGTAGAAAAGGAGGCAGCAGCAATAGTGGAATCCCTTCGTAAATGGCGTCATTATTTGATAAGTCGGCCTTTTCAGATCATCACAGATCAAAGGTCAGTTTCTTTCATGTTTGATAATACTAAGCATGGCAAAATTAAAAACGACAAAATTATGCGTTGGCGTCTCGATTTATCTTGTTTTAAATATGAAATTATCTATCGTTCAGGAAAGCAAAATATAGTTGCCGATACACTGTCAAGGGTCTGCGCTTCAACATTAACTTCGGATCTGATGGAATTACACAAAACAATGTGTCATCCAGGTGTAACCAGAATGGCCCATTTCATTCGTTGCAAAAATCTTCCTTACTCCGTTGAAGATGTGAAGCGGATGACATCTCGTTGTCAGGATTGTGCCGAACTAAAACCCAAGTTTTTTAAAAATGAAGGTGCCCTCGTCAAGTCCACGATACCATTTGAGAGGCTGAACCTGGACTTCAAAGGCCCTCTTCCTTCAGAAACGAAAAACAAGTATCTACTCACAATCGTAGATGAATATTCCAGATTCCCATTCGCCTTCCCATGCTCAAACCTGTCCGCATCTACAGTAATCCACCATTTGAGTGACTTATTCTCTACATTCGGCTTACCGGCGTACATACATTCAGATCGCGGATCAGCTTTCATGTCATCCGAGCTCAAAACGTTTCTAACATCGCAAGGTATCGCTACAAGTCGAACGACTTCTTATAATCCTAGGGGTAATGGCCAGATTGAAAGGTATAACGCCATAATCTGGAGAACCACACAGATGGCTCTCCGTTCTGCAGGGTCGGATACACGGCAGTGGGAGCAAGCACTACCTCAAGCTCTACATTCTATAAGATCCCTTCTATGTACAGCCACGAACACAACTCCCCATGAGAGGATGTTCTCTCATCCGCGTCGATCGGCAAACGGTCAGGCACTCCCAACCTGGCTACTGACACCTGGACAAGTGCTGATGAAACGCCTACCACCTTCTGGAAGCAAGTACGATCCAGCTATTATGCAAGTAGAACTCCTGGAGGCGAACCCAGATTATTCGCACGTGCGGCTACCTGATGGACGAGAGACAACAGTCTCAAATCGTCATTTGGCCCCTATGGGTGAACCCTCTGAGGATTCCAATGAAGACGATTCCAATGAAGATTCCAAGGAGGAGGATACCAACGTTCAAAACCAAACTCCAGACTATAATCTTCCGAGAGAATATTTCGAGCCATCTCCTTCAGCACCTAATTCTCCTGGCCCAGTTGCGACTCCTTCTACACCGAATCAAGTCCTGAGGCGTTCAGAAAGGAAGAGACAACCCCCGAGGCACTTGGAGGACTATGTTTCCACCTAGGGAGGGGGAAAATGTTGTGAACATATGTTGCTGTTTCCTAGCTATGCGTTTGTAAACTTATTTTCCAAATTTATTCATATCATTTATACGTAGGATTTTAAGTGGAATAAAGCCTATAATTCTACGGCTTTCTTCATTACAGGCACTTTGCTTAAAACCAAGGTTTAGAAAAACTTCTTTAGTTTTAAGGTGAAAATTTCTAGAGCTTTGCTTCAGCCCATAAATTGACTTTTTAAGCAGACAAACTTTATTTTCTTCCCCTTGTTTAACAAAACCTTCTGGTTGAGCCATATATATTTTTTCTTTTAAATCTCCAGAAAGAAATGCACATTCGACGTCAAAATGTTGAATATTTAAATTGAGTTCACAAGCAAGAGCAAAAAGAAATCTCAATGAACTGTAACAACAGGAGAAAATGTATCAGTATAATCAGTACCAAATTTTTGGCTACAACCTTTTGCCACCAGTCTAGCCTTATATTTCAAAATTTCCCCAGTAGCTCCCTTTTTAATCCTATAAACCCACTTATTTTTTACAACATTGCAATTTTTAGGTTTATCAACTAGTATATAAGTTTTATTTTTTATAAGACAATCAATTTCAGATTTCATTGCATTTTTCCAATTTTTAGAATTAGGATCTGAAATAGCCGCCTGATATGTATCAGGTTCCCCATCCATGCAAATGTAAGAAACAAAATCTGGAAATTCTTTTTGCTTACGATCTCTAGTTGGATATCTTCTTTCATCTTCTGCATTAGTCCCATGAAGTCCGTCATTGTTGATTGCTCCCAGGGTCCTATCAGTCTCTGGTGTTGAGTCGGAAAACGTCTCGTCATAAGTTGTTTCAGAGTTTTCTTGATATTGAGCATCCTCATAGGTAGGATCGTCATCATCAATGGTACCGCTCTCAGTGTCATCTTCAGTGTCCGATTCATTGACATCAGATTGCTCAGTAATTTCAGATTCCTGAACTTCAAACTGTCTCAGTTGACCAGTGCCAGGATGTTGAATTTCATGTGTAGCTGTGACAGGAGTACCCTCAAGGAATTCGACTGAACAGGCAACAACGAGTTTGTGAGTTTCAGGGTCAATCAAACGATACCCTTTGGTCAATTCACAGTAGCCGACAAAAGTATATAACTTGCTTTTGTCATCCAGCTTCTTTCGCTTTTTGGGACGGAATATGTGCATATGCAGGGCAGCCAAATACACGCAGGTGTGAGAGATCAGGCTTCCAACCACTCCATTTTTCTTCTGGTGTCATACCTTGTAGTCTACTGCTGGGTGACCGATTAGTCAAATAGATTGCAGTATTGGCGGCTTCTGCCCAGTAGCGCTTGTCATGAAGGTTGGCATCAACTATCATAGCTTTCAACTTCTCAGTTATTGTGCGATTGTACCTTTCAGCAACCCCATTCATTTCAGGATTGTATGGAACTGTCAGCTGATGCTTAATCCCTTTGGCTTTTAATAGGTTTTTAAAACGTTCATTGCAGTATTCTAAACCATTGTCCGAGCGGATTGCTTTTATTTTGCTGTCACACTCATTTTCAATCACAACGCAGAATTCTTCAAATGCTGAAGTTACAACATCTTTTGACTTGAGGAAGTATGCAAATACCTTCCGAGTACTGTCATCAATAATTGTGAACATGTACCGAGCACCACTCCAAGACGGTTGTTCAAAATAACAAAGGTCGGTGTGAAGTAAGTCGAGACGGTTAGCAGCAAGTTTTGTCTTGGACGACTTGAAGGATTTCCTTGGCTGTTTGGCCTTGATGCATGACACGCACTTATCAAATTTTGCATTAGCGGAGAAATTGACACCTGTAGACATTTTTAGTAATTCTTTCATGCTGACATGGTTAAGGTGAGCAAGGCGACGATGCCAGAGTTCATGATTTTCCGAATTGAGAGCCAATAGGGCAGTTCCACTGTTTTGGGTATCAAGCACATAGAGACCCCCAGCGTTAGTTGCTGATGCAATAATCTCTCCCTCAATCTGGCATGACTTAGCGTCAATTATTTGGCAATGGTCCCTGTCAAAAATTACAGTAAAGCCCTTTTTTGTGATAGAATTTACCGACATTAAATTGGCAGCCATATCCTTGACATAGGTAACATTTGAGATGGTTTGAATTCTTCCTGATGTTAACTCAACTTCTACGTCACCTGTACGGGCACACTCTAGCACTGTGTTATCTGCTATGTAAACCTTTCGATTGGGACTTTTCCAGCCAAAATTCGTGAAAATTTCTCTGTTTCCAGACATATGTGAGCTGGCTCCAGAGTCAATATACCAGACACCCAGACCCCTTGGATTTGCCTTATGTGACAGTAACGCCTTCTGATGATTAGATGGATTCTCTTTATTTGAGCCACCTTGCGATTTGCCATGAGTGCTACCTCCGCTGCTCCTTTGGTTTTGGTTACCC
This sequence comes from Stenodema calcarata, assembly GCA_963920205.1. Taxonomy (NCBI): domain Eukaryota; kingdom Metazoa; phylum Arthropoda; class Insecta; order Hemiptera; family Miridae; genus Stenodema; species Stenodema calcarata. The sequence goes on from OY986059.1 coordinate 158,948, forward strand.
TGCTGTTTTCTGTCACCACTGTTATTTTGCCCCTTCTTCTTGATACAATGTTCGTTCTTATAGTGACCTTTGATTTTACAAATATAGCAGTATGGTGGTTTCTTCTTAGATTGGTTGTTTGAATAAAGGGCATTCTGGGAGTTGCTCGCCCCTTTGCTATATTTGTCATCACTCATTAGCTTATTTTTTACATAATCAGAAGTTAGCTGAGTTCCTGAATTTTCTAGAGCCATTATCATTGGTTCAAAGAATTCAGGTAAACCTTTTAGCATTATCATGGCTAGGAAATCATCATCTAGAGGTCGCTTCATAGCAGTTAATTGCTGATTTAGACGTAAAATTTCATTTATGTAATCCTCCATGGTGGAAAAACTGGCAAGTTTAATGGAACAAATTTTTTCTAGTACCTTCAAAGCTGTGTTCAGCCCCATGTCCTCATAAGCCTTTTCAAGGGCATCCCATGCTTCCTTAGCAGTGTTAGCATTTATAATTATAGGATAAACGCTTTTCTCAACGCTCAAGTTAATTTTGGCGAGAGCTTTAGCATCGCGTCGTAGTTTGTTGGACTCGTTAGCATCGCCGTCCGAGAAACCCACAACCGCACACCAAGTGTTGTCAAGGATCAAAACGCTTTTCATCTCAAACTTCCATTCAACAAAATTTTCTCTTCCCTTCAATTTTGCGCATGGCAATACATTTGAGTTGCTGTCACCCATGATTTAGACACGATTATGACGATGCAAACTGGGAAAAATCGACGAACTTACGTTTGAGTCGGCAACACGTTGTCGGAAAAATGCGATAGTACGACGACGTAAAAACACTACTTATCACTGATTCCGGAACTTATCACTGATTCTGGGCGACATAACCTGTTGGTAGAGCTGGTGGAAGATCAGTGAAAAGAACACTTTCATAACATAAATTTAATATTATGTTTTATTGTGAAAAGAAACGCAGGATGATAGTAGATAATAAAAGGGGTTTCTGGCACAGGGTCTAATGAAGATAACCTGACCCATGAGGAGTGGAGAGGTAACAGTCATGTGAACCTTCCTTCCTGAGCCTCTCAGTTCATATAGGTAAGAAATCGCCTTGCGTTGCTCTCGGCGATGCAATTTCAGCGACCCCCACTCCCTCCCCCCGGCGCTTGTCTCCGCCGCTCCACAGCAGGCATTACTTATCTCGTTATATTTAATTAATTAGAAAACGATTAATTTAATTAAACAAAATCTTAATGGTATGTACCTATATCTAAAGGGATCAGGATTCGGGTTCTATAACAAATAACGCACTTTTTATATTACACAAATATATTTAATTAATATATATAGTTTATACACAAAATACAACTCTTTCTTTATGTCTAATAGGTGTATGTTTTAGAACGTCAAATTTTATTTTTATCTTATAATTTAAATCTATATTAGAGACTTCCAATTCTCTTTCCAACCAATAATTTGACACATATAAAGACTCTAGGTTCTCGAATTGCAAAATGTAACGTGTCTTTTTTCTATATATTATCTCTTTAATCGCTACAACAACTAATTCTGTCCCTTCCTCTATCTCCTCCAATTTTCGACACTGACCAACTTTGACTTTTCCTTTTATTTCCAACATTGCAATATTATTAAATTGTTCGACTTCTTTTTGGGTAAAAAGAGAATTCTCCAAATTTCTCCAGACTCCAGAAAGAAATTCTAGTTTATCTATCTTTGGAAACGAGTGGCCGTTGTAACTTGTTAAACCATCTGTTTTTTATAATACAAATAGGTTCTTCTCTTGGTAAACAAAACAAATCCATATCGTCATTGAGTTTGAGTTTGTTTATTTGTTGCCATTATACCGTAGAGCACATTGCAAAAGTCATAGTACATAAAATATTAATAGAAAAATCAGGTGACACGTCATACACAAAATAATATCATAACAGAAATAAAATAAGATAAAGTCGAAATGTGGTCACACAAAGATAACAGAGAGCACGAGTACTATGTATAAAAAATTCCTCGGCAGACCAGAAAAATTGAAATAATATACTAAAACTACTTGGTAACAATCAATAAAAAAAGGCTAAAAACTATCAAATAGAAATTCCTCTCGTGAGTAAAACGCTTTCCTTTTCAAATAGGATGTAATCGTTTTTTTAAAACTACCAAGAGTTTCTTCTCTGAGCATCATCGGTAACTTGTTATAAAATTTAATCGCCCAGTAATTTACCGAGTTCTGACATCTTTTGAGCCTATTATATTTGGTAGCCAGGTCATTCTTACCTCTGGTGTCGTGAACATGGATCTCACTTCTTAACATCCATTTATTTTTATTCTTGTGGACCATAATCAGACATTCTCTTATATATACACTTGGCAGAGTCAGAATACCCAACGATTTGAAACTCTCTCGACAATCATCCCTATACCCCAATCCAGCCAGTATTCGTATAGCTTTCCTCTGGACAGCAAACAAAGCATCAGCAGATGCACAGTGACCCCATGCCAAGATTGCGTACGTCATCACGGAATGGAAACAGCCATAGTAGCATTGACAAAGCGTACCACTCGTCACACAATCCGATAAGCTACGCAGCAAGTAGAGATTCTTTTGGAGCCTGCTACCAACGAACCTACACTGATCACCCCATGTGAGTGTTGAGTCAATCATGACTCCCAAAAATTTTACGGACTCAATGCTACATGTATCATTATTCAGGGGGCGCAAAGCCACGTCAAGTACGGATGTCTTCGTTTCGTTCAAACAGAGCTTATTCCTACTCATCCATTCAGAGGTGCACTCCTGAGCACTATCACTGAGGTTCACAACATCTGCAAAACTGAGACCCGATGAAACTGCCATCGTATCATCAGCAAATCTGACAAAACTGACTCCTTTACACACCCCTTCAAGATCGTTGACGTAAATGATGAAAAGGAGAGGGCCCAAGATCGAACCCTGGGGCACACCGATACAAATATCCACTGAAGAGGAGTACACACCATTCCATTTTACTAGCTGCCTCCTATTTTCAAGGTAAGACCTCATAAGATTTATTGATTTTGGCTGAAAACCATACAGAATCAACTTGTCGAGGAGGATTTGGTGCGACACACAATCAAAAGCTTTCGAGAGGTCAAAAAACGATGCTCTAGCATAGTACCCTTTCTCGAAACTTTCCAAACAAAACTTTACAAAATCCATAATAGCGTCACTTGTGTTCATATTCTGTCGGAAACCAAACTGACTGCGAGAGAGCAAGTTGTTTGACTCGAAAAAATAGGCAATTTTGTTCTTTAATACCATTTCAAAAATCTTGGATAATATGGGGAGTAAGGAAATCGGGCGATAGTTTTCTTTATCAGATTTGTCACCCCTCTTGAAAATTGGAACAACAACAGCAAGCTTCAGTGCAGACGGGAAGCCTCCATGTATAATGCTCTGGTTTATGAGATAGGTCAGAGGTTGAAGTATAGCAGGAAGTATGAATTTGACTAGTTTAGTTTTAAATCCATAAATGTCAGAACTACCACTGTTTTTTAGATTAAGAACAATTTTTCGTATTTCCTCCGGAGAAACCAGACCAAAATCAAAAACTGAGTTGTTCCCAGGATGGAAACTAAGTGGACTCTTCGTAGATACAGGTATCTTGTTTAATATTCTCTCAGGGCAAGTCTTGAAAAATGTATTGAAATCATCCGCCGATATGTGCTGGTCATTTAAATTCTCACGAACATGAGTGCCACGTTTCGCGTTTATAACGTCCCACATAGTTCGAATAGGAGTTTTTGAGGTTCGAATGCACGCACTGTTGGATTGTATTTTTGCCTTTTTAATTGCTTTTTTATATTGATTCCGATATTTCTTGATTATAGGTTTGGTCTCCTCTGTAGGATAGTAATTATGTTCATCCCATAAGACACTAAGAACCTCCTGCATCCGTTTCAGTTCATCATTGTACCAGTTACCGGCCCCCTCCATAGTCTTATTTCTTACCTTACATTGTTTTGTGGGAACACAGTTGTCCATGTAAGAAACTAGACAATTTACGAATAAGTCCCATTTTTCATCGATATTCCTGCGTTCATCGGCTAAAAAAGTCCACGTCTCAGACATGAGATTCTCGAGAAGTGTTTCCATGCCTATCTCAGTTAGCGGTCTACATTTATCACCACATTTCGGATCACAGAGCTATTAGTTTGAGGATCAATGACATAGAGTCGGATGTGGTATTCAGGGGTTATTCTACTTTATAAAGTAGAATAACCCCTGAATACCACATCCGACTCTATGTCATTGATCCTCAAACTAATAGCTCTGTGATCCGAAATGTGGTGATCAATGACGGAATAATGTCCGCTACCCAAATCAAAATTGATGATGAAGTTATCCAGACATCTATTAAGCCTCGTACTTTCACTAATGAGGTACTGGAATCCAAATTCAATCAATATACCATTGTATGGGATTATAAGATATCCTTGTTTCTTAAGATCTTCTCTGGATTTGCTTGCATTTATAAACACATTTTTGTGGAAGCCTTTAATGTAATACACACCTTTGGGCCCCTCTTTCTCCGCCAAAATTCCAACATATGGGTATTTTCCTTTATTATTAACGGCAAATGCAGTACCCGTATACTCCCCACTAGTGTCAAAATTTGTCCAGTGCGAGCCAAAATAGGGCACAAGGTGCTCTCTCAACTCTGCTATTTCATGTTCAAATTGTTGCAAGTGTTGGTGCTGTTTTTTAAAAGCTTCCTTCTCATTTGAAAATTCTAGCCTTCTTCGTTTTATGTCAATTTCTTCCATCTCTAGTTTACGTTTTTTAGCAGACAATACACTAATTCGACGGAGTGGTTCTATCTCTTTAACTTGACACGGAGCAAGTGTATTAGTTACATTAGTTCTTTTCCGTAGAATTTGAGGAACCAAATTAGTTGACGATACAAGCCCAAGCTCTTCTAGGTTTATCTCTTTGCAGATGGTTGAGAAAGGCGTGTGTGATTTAGAGAAAAACGTCTCGCCACATTTAATATAACACTTTTGGATAAATTTAACAACATCTTTATTGTCCGTGTCCTCCACGATTTCCACGTAATTGATTGGTAAACAGTTAAAGCCATATGCAGAGATAACGTAAGAAATTATTTTACTACGAGACTTCGAATCATTTGGTAAATTTATTTGCACCCCAGTCAGTTTTTTGGTGTGTCCATTTCCCCAATAAACATACTGCAAAAGATTCTTGTACACAAGGCAAACACTATTCTGTAAAGTATCTGACAACTTTGTCCACATTTTAGGTATAGATACCGAATATATTGGTGCATTTTGGAAATACATTTTACTAGAGTTTAGTATCGACTTGCAATCTTTAACTGGATCAAAATGGTGTTGGTTAGAGTAACTTCCAATGTTATAATTATAAATTGTTGCCTCCAATCTTGTAATACCATGAGTTTTCGCTAAGTTGGAAGTAAAAGTTTCCCTTAATCGATGATCTGGGCAAGCGATAAAATCGACAATGTGGTTACCAAGCTGCTTGTTAACACCCGGAGAAGTTATTTGGCATATAAACTTATTATAGATTTTAACTCTTGCATTAGTATTTATCCAAGTCAAACAATCTATACCAACAGTTTTGTTGTTATCTACAATTACATTGGAGTTTTCCTTGTACTCTCCCTGGACGCAAAAGTTGAAGTTGTCGGTTAAATAAGTGGTCATTTCCTCTTTGTTGAAAATTCCTGCAAAATCTTGTGTAATGTCCAAATCCAGAAGATAGAAATGCTCCTTCTTAAGCTGCTCCAATAGCTGTGGTAATTCTTCCAGTAAAGTCTCGACCGCAACGTCAGCCAGCTCCACTTTGTATGGTACTCCAACGGGAACTTTATACTTTCGCTTAATTTCCTCCAAATCTTCTTGTCCGATAATTTGCACAATTTTTTCCGACATAGTGCACCCACTCTCCAGCAGATAAGGCAGCTTTGCCTTAACTCCATGTTTAGCGGATACAAAATTGGAAAATTTACCTCTTAGGTAAAGATTAAATGCGCCGCATATTTCTTTTTTAACAATAAATCGTCGCTTATCCATTTGCTCGCACTCGTCTAAGCCACAAACCTTTACAAGCATAATATTGTCACAAAACATATCCGTTATAGGCACAAGGTTAGAGTCACTTCGCGCTAGTAGATGTTCTCCAGCAGTATAATTAACATTTCCAATATCCGTAGCCAGGTTGTTGTCACAAAGATTTTCTGTTAGTAACCACAATCCAAATCTTTCGTTAGTCGGTTTAATTTTATTACCGAAAAGTTGCGGTATACTGTAACCTTTTGAGGAGGACATGTTGACTGCTTCGCGAAAACGAATAAACTGAGCGAGATTGTTGTCAGTCGTCAGTAGTATATGTATAATGTTGCACATGCGCGATGCACGTATTTAGAATCATTTGGAGGTTTCAAAATAAAACCACTGGGAAAAATTGACATAACAGTTAGGCATAAATCCTCTTGTGGTGTGATACTCCGGTATTTGAATCATATGTTTCCCTAACAACTGGTAGGGATGGGCATAACGGTTATTTTCGAGAAACGTAAAATAACGTTCGTTATATTAAAATAACTGTAAAAAAAACTAGTTACAAAAAAACTAGTTTCTTTTCTTCTGAATGAAAAACGGGTGGAACAAATGAAAAACAGCAGGTGAAACAGTTATTTAATAACGTTCGTTATAATAACTGTCAAAAAAACTAGTTTTTTCGACAGTTATTTAATAACGTTCGTTATAATAACTGTCGAAAAAACTAGTTTTTTTTTGCCGTTTTTTCAACTAGTTTTTTTGCCGTTTTTTCAACTAGTTTTTTTGCCGTTTTTTCAACTAGTTTTTTTTGCCGTTTTTTCAACTAGTTTTTTTTGCCGTTTTTTCAACTAGTTTTTTTTTCAAACTAAGAAACAGTTATGACGTTTTTTTCAAACTAGTTACTTTAAACTAGTTTCTCGTTTCTTCTCCCATCCCAAAAAAAAACTAGTTTCTTGTTTCTTGACCCGTCACTATTATTAACGGTTACTTGACCCGTTTCTTTTCTTGTTTCTTGACCCGTTATTAACGGTTACTTTCGAAAAACGTAAAATAACGTTCGTTATATAAAACAAACTGTCGAAAAAACTAGTTTCATTTCTTCTTAATGAAAAACGGGTGAAACAGCAGGTGTTCTAATATGTTGTTAGTAGTTAGTAACTACTAGTTACAAAGAAAACGAAAAACTGTATTTTTCAACTGTAATAGGAAAAACGAAAACTTTGTCGGCGCATTTGTTCGTGGTTTGTTCCGAGTCATATTTACCTAATAATCAACTACTTATGCTTCGGAACAAACCACGAATAACGAATGTGATGACAAAGTTTTCGATAGTTCAATTCAAAAACTAACACCTACCTACTTTTGCCGTTTTTTTGTAACTAGTTTCTTTCAAATTGAGAAACGGTCATAACGGTTATTTTTTTCAAACTAGTTTTTTAAACTAGTTTCTCGTTTCTCGACCCATCCCTAACAACTGGTGACAAACATTATTTCTGAATTCCTTTTATATCAATTAATTATTCCTGTTAATGAGATGCAGATTTTAGTTGAATAAAGCCTAAGTTTGAGGCGATTCTATTACAATTTATTCAACTAAAATCATAATGGAAAACGCGCTTAAACCACGTCGTTTTGAGACACTCCCGGATGGTCCGTCGGCCGGTAAAGAATGGGCTCACTGGCATGCGACTTTTGAAAATTATCTGGAAGAGGCCGAAGTAGCAGAAGAAAAGAAGATGAAGGTATTGGTAAATTTTCTGTCTTATTCAATATTCGAGTACATCTCCGAGTGCCCGAATTACGCTACAGCTATCAGAACGCTCAATGGTATCTATATAAAACCAAAAAATGAAGTATTCGCTAGGTTCCGACTCCTCTCACGAAAGCAGCAATCAAACGAATCCATAGACCAATACATAGAAACACTTAAACTACTAAGTAAGGATTGCAACTTTAAAGAGGTCTCTGCTGAAACAAACCGTGATGACATGATTCGGGACGCCTTCATAGGTGGTCTCTGGTCTCCTGAAATACGCAAGCGACTCTTGGAAAATGTCACCTTGCCACTAACGAACGCAGTCGACACAGCCCGGGCCATTGAGTCAAGCAACAGACATGCCCAGTTTTATAACACCTCTGTACCATCTACGGCCTCTGTAAGCTCAGAACTGAACACCTCCCCAGGCCAGGATGTTGTCATGGCCTTACGCAAGCCACCACCACATAAGAAGCAAGAATCCTGCTGGTTCTGCGGTGGTACGAGACATCCTCGCACGGAATGTCCGGTTAGGGAGGCCGTATGCAGAACATGTCTTAGAAAGGGGCATTTCGCAGTAGTTTGTCAATCCAAAACCAGACGAAATTCCACTTCCGCCTTTGTTACCGATAATACCAACACTGCCGCCACTCTAATTGCCGCAAGTCCAGGCCTTCTAGGTAAAACTGTGGTTAAGGTGACCATCGAAAACGGAATAGAAGCAAACTGTTTACTAGATACTGGGAGTTCTAGTAGCTATATCAATGAAAGCTTTGTTTGCTCCCATAATCTACCCATCAAACCCGAACGCAGCACAGTCTCAATGGCTTCAACAGCATATTCTGCTACAATTACCGGATACATCGTGACGAATCTCAGGCTAAATGATCACTTCTATGCTAACTTGAAACTCTCAGTGATGAAAAATCTATGCGCTGACGTCCTTTTAGGTCACGATATTTTTAGAGAACATTCAGATCTTATTGTGTCTTTCGGTGGATCAAAACCTCCTTTGACCATTTGCAGTGTAGCGCAAGCAAATATAGAACCAGTACGTCTATTTACGAACCTCAGAAAGGATATCCAGCCGATCGCCACGAAATCCAGACGTCACAATGAAAGGGACGCAAAATTCATACAAAAGGAAGTAGAAACTTTACTCGCTGATGGTATAATTGAGGAAAGCCAATCTCCGTGGCGTGCCCAGGTGCTTGTCGTCGAGAACGAAAATCATAAACGAAGAATGGTTATAGATTATTCACAAACAATTAATAAATTCACTCTTTTAGACGCCTACCCAGTTCCTAATATTGACGAAATGGTATCAAAAATCGCCCAAAATTCAGTTTTTAGCACATTGGATCTGAAAAGTGCTTATCATCAGGTTCCCATTCACGAAGATGACCGTGCCTACACCGCATTCGAAGCTGGTGGATCATTATACGAGTTTCGTGTGATAGCTTTTGGTCTGACGAACGGAGTAGCCGGATTCCAACGTTTCATCAATAAAATAATCAAAGAGGAAAACTTAACTGGCGTCTATGCTTACGTAGATGATGTGACAGTGTGCGGTAAGACTCAAGAAGATCATGACGTGAATCTGCAGAAGTTCCTGTCTGCTATAGGTAAATACGGGATAACCCTCAACAAGGACAAATGCAAATACTCATTAAATACCGTTACAATACTAGGCCATCTCATATCGAACCATACCATTCGTCCTGATCCTGAACGCATGAAATCGCTCTTATCATTTCCGCCCCCAGCCGACAGCAAATCCCTACAACGCGTTTTGGGTATGTTCGCCCACTATTCGAAATGGATTCCAAAATTTTCTGCAAAAATTCGTGCCTTAACGGGGTGTAAATGTTTTCCGCTATCTACCGAAGCCATGAGCCGCTTCAATCAGCTCAAAAGGGATATTGCTGATGCAGCCATCACAACTCTTGAAGAAGATGTCCCTCTTCAAGTAGAAACAGATGCCTCCGACCATGCTATTGCAGCGACTCTTTCTCAAAACCATAGACCAGTGGCGTTCTTTTCCCGAACACTCTCCTCTTGTGAGAGAAAACATTCTGCAATTGAGAAAGAGGCATGTGCAATTGTCGAGTGCCTGAGGAAGTGGAAACATTTCCTCATGGGCAGGCATTTCACTGTTGTGACGGATCAGGAGGCCCTGTCATTTATATTCAACCTCAATCACACAAGCAAAATAAAAAACGACAAGATATTGCGTTGGCGCTTGGATCTCTCTGCATTCAGCTTCGACATAGTGTATCGACCTGGAAAGAAAAACGTCGTTGCAGATGCACTATCAAGAACCTGTGGGGCTATAAGCAGTGAATCGTTGTATTCTATGCATGATGCACTGTGCCATCCTGGTGTGACAAGAATAGCCCACTGGGTGAAAAGTCGTAACATCCCTTACAGCATAGAAGAAATTCGAAAAATGACAGCTGCCTGCCCTATCTGTGCCGAAATTAAGCCTCGCTTTTACAGGAAGAAGCCAGGAATACTGATAAAAGCAACAAAACCTTTTGAGCGGCTGAGTGTTGATTTCAAAGGGCCCCTACCATCAGCAACTGGACGCCCTTATCTATTAACAATCGTGGACGAATATTCCCGTTTTCCTTTCGGATTCCCGTGCAAAGACCTCAGCTCATCAACTGTCATCAAATGCTTTGTAGAGCTATTCACCATATTTGGATTACCGGCCTATGTTCATTCTGACCGTGGTACCGCATTTATGTCTCGTGAGGTAGTCACATTCCTCCATTCCCGAGGCACCGCCACAAGTCACTCCACACCATACAACCCGCAAGCCAACGGTCAAGTTGAGAAGTACAACGATATTGTCTGGAGAGCAATCTCGCTGGCCCTCAAAAGCCGAGGATTAAGAACGACCCAATGGGAACTGGTCCTACAGGAAGCTCTACACTCTGTTAGATCGTTGTTGTGTACAGCTACGAATTCAACTCCCCACGAAAGGATGTTCCACCACCATCGCCGCTCAACCTTTGGTTGTGCTTTGCCAAACTGGTTGAGTGAACCCGGAATAGTGCTCCTGAAGAAACATAACCAAGCTTCCAAATACGATCCTCAGGTAGAGGAAGTTGAACTTCTCGAAGCAAATCCCGAATATGCCTTTATCCGTCATCCTTCTGGAAGAGAGGATACCGTGCCACTAAAACATCTGGCCCCTCGAGGTGACGCAAATCTCGGTGGTCCGAGCACTCCTCCAGATTGCCCAGACACCGATAACCCCCCTCCAGTCCAACCCACAAGCCCATCACTTCAAATGCCTGGATTTGCACTAGACACCTCAAACCCGATCAGCGAACAAGCATTTGATCAAACTCCTTCGCTACATCCAACCACCTCTCATCGACCGTCGAGGGATCGCCGTCCGCCTACGTACCTGAAAGACTATGTGACCAATTTCTAGAGGGAGGAGAATGTGGTGTGATACTCCGGTATTTGAATCATATGTTTCCCTAACAACTGGTGACAAACATTATTTCTGAATTCCTTTTATATCAATTAATTATTCCTGTTAATGAGATGCAGATTTTAGTTGAATAAAGCCTAAGTTTGAGGCGATTCTATTACAATTTATTCAACTAAAATCATAATGGAAAACGCGCTTAAACCACGTCGTTTTGAGACACTCCCGGATGGTCCGTCGGCCGGTAAAGAATGGGCTCACTGGCATGCGACTTTTGAAAATTATCTGGAAGAGGCCGAAGTAGCAGAAGAAAAGAAGATGAAGGTATTGGTAAATTTTCTGTCTTATTCAATATTCGAGTACATCTCCGAGTGCCCGAATTACGCTACAGCTATCAGAACGCTCAATGGTATCTATATAAAACCAAAAAATGAAGTATTCGCTAGGTTCCGACTCCTCTCACGAAAGCAGCAATCAAACGAATCCATAGACCAATACATAGAAACACTTAAACTACTAAGTAAGGATTGCAACTTTAAAGAGGTCTCTGCTGAAACAAACCGTGATGACATGATTCGGGACGCCTTCATAGGTGGTCTCTGGTCTCCTGAAATACGCAAGCGACTCTTGGAAAATGTCACCTTGCCACTAACGAACGCAGTCGACACAGCCCGGGCCATTGAGTCAAGCAACAGACATGCCCAGTTTTATAACACCTCTGTACCATCTACGGCCTCTGTAAGCTCAGAACTGAACACCTCCCCAGGCCAGGATGTTGTCATGGCCTTACGCAAGCCACCACCACATAAGAAGCAAGAATCCTGCTGGTTCTGCGGTGGTACGAGACATCCTCGCACGGAATGTCCGGTTAGGGAGGCCGTATGCAGAACATGTCTTAGAAAGGGGCATTTCGCAGTAGTTTGTCAATCCAAAACC